>SNQJ01S0054372.1:61099-96604 GCA_010110895.2 Picea sitchensis | reverse complement strand
TGGATGACTACAGAAAGTATATCCACTGCATCCTTGTGTTTGTTGGTTGAATAACCCTGAGTGTGCACAACATGGTCGATCACGGTGTGACTAAATCGAAAAAATCTTATATTAAATCGATGACTCAGCACGATATGTTGAGTTATTATCATGACTGTGTGTTGTTGTGTTAAGTGGAAATGTTGCACCGTGGCATTTTGTTAGCTGTGCACTGTGTGTGGTATGGATAGCTTGTTTTTCATACTTAGGGATACCCACAGAGTTTTAGGCATATTATTTATTGCAATCGATCACTGGTTAAAGCAGGCAAGTTGTTGATGACAGTCATGTTGGATAGGTGGCCCAACTTTTAAGTCACATTGAATTGTTTTATTTTCACAGTGGCAGAACTACATTGCTTGGGCAAACGTACCCTATGCATAGCTTGTGTCTAAATGGTGGCTGTGAGTTGTATTCTGGTCTTGATTATTTTTTGTTATTGTCACTTATGTTCAACGAATGTCATTGCATTTAAAGGATGGGCCTGATTGCAGTGATAGTGACTTCATTGTTAATTTGAAAACATGACTTTTGGGTATTACTGTTGATTGAAGAAATGCATGGGCAGTGGTTTATTTTGATAGTTTACAGAATGGAAATGAGTATTGTGCGAAAAAATGTTATAAAATGCAAAGTAGGTGGGTGAATGGAACAGAACCTCTTACAAATCGTGTGGAATACACACTGTCTCATGGTTGCACTGTGTTGGATATTTTATGCACAGTGAATTAGTTAAATTGCATAGAAATTGTGGATGGTTGATGCATCTTCTTCGCGGCATGTTTATGGATCACTTAATTAATCTCATGAACAGTAATCGTCTTTCTTCCCTTCCATGATTTCATTTTTCGCTAATTACAAATCCCATCACCTCCCCATTTCATTTTTTCATTCCCTGTTCTGATATTAATTACAGTCAAGAGAATTCATGTGTTAAAATGGATGAAAATGGTAGTGTCTTATGTGGATTGCAGTGCAGTTGTATTGGTTTGTTTTACAGCGGATTATTGTTGTCATTGAGCAGTGACCATGTCTTCTCCCCTTTCATTATATCATATTTTCACTCAATACAAACCCCTCACATATCCCTGAACCCTTTTTCACCCCCCTGCTCGTTGATTAACAATAAAACAATTTGTATGGATTGGATTGCATGAGTCTGATACATTTTGAGCCAAATCTATTTTATATTTTTAAGAGTCGTCGTGCATGGTTATTTAAAAGACTATTTGTTAATCGATTACACATGCAGGATGCGTTTTTCCAATCGAGCAAGCCATGATCGAGGAAACATAGGTAGAGGTAACTGGAACCGAGGCCCAAGAAGACTCAGGTTCTCTATACATTTTGACACTGATTYAGAAGAGCTTGGTCAAATGTTTCATGCCAAATTCTTTAATTGGATTGGGCAAGGAATAGTCCAACCTAGGTCTGAAAGGCCTCTTTTCCAAACCCCGCAAGCCCTCGGTATCCCTGTACCTCCTCATGTTTCATTACAACCYGAGGTCCCTGAAAATGATTGATGGCAGGATATTGTCCACCCGACAGTCCCTGAAAATGATTGATGGCAGGATATTGTCCACCCGACAGTCTCTGAACATCGTGGCTAGCCCAACTTGTCTTTGCCTCCTCCTCCACCAGTTAACCTCATTGCCCAAGCTGCCCCTAACCACTCGCCAGTGCAATCTTCCCATGCTAGCAAGAGATTGAAGACTTAAGCCCACCATGCACTTGATAAAGGAAAAGCCATTGTTGCCCCTTCCTCACCCTCAAATGACTGACAAATCTGTGTCTTCCCAAATGCATTTGATGGACGATTGTTCCCACGTAATCAGCGAGATTAAGCCTAAGGGCTCTGCACAGCCAAAGGCAAACTCAAGAAAATCAAGAGATGACAGCAGCAATCAAGGAAGGGTTGCATCACAGACTGGGAAATATGGTTTTTGAGTTTTTATTATATCTACTGCTTATGACAGTTGACTTCGGGGATCTTTGGACAACATGTTTATTTTGGATATATGAGTATTATTTTTGAAATAATTTCAAATTTCATAAGTTTAAATTGCCAGAAGTAAATATGTTGATGGGAGGCACAAGGAGGTATGTTTTGCTTAACTAATGGTTATGTTATGATTGTTATGGTCGTTATGAACTAAAGGGAGTCACAAGGGGTCCCACCTACTAGTTATTATTTAGTTATGACCCTTATTATAATTATTACTTTTCCCCCTAACTAAAGTTAGTCGAGTATTTTAATTAACTTAACTAATGGATTGGTTCAACTTCTTCAACCAATTTTAAATTATTAAAAGCAAAAGGGAAAGGAGGAACAAAGGGGAGGATAGAAGCAGAAGCATGCTAAGGTTTGCTCTTTGAGTTTATGTTAAGATATTTCAGTTTTCATTCATTCATATATTCATCACAGCCTAAAAAAAATTTACGATAGCAGGGTCTTATTGTAGACAGCAATATTCAGGGTTGAATCAAATCATTCAGACACTTGTTCTTCAAAGGTGTTGATCTATCTTTGATATTTTGTGTAGGCTTGTTTGTTTGTGAATTAATTTTCATGACTGATAAAAGCTATTGTGCAGAGCGAGTCGACAACAATCTGTGGCATGTTGATGCAGCTTTTAGAGTTCAATTTTGGTTTTCTGTCAGAGTTCCTATTGTATGTTCTATCGGGGATGTCTATGTTTAACTTTGGTCCAAGATTTCTATATGAGATTTTGTAAATAAAATGACTTTTTGGTGAATTGGAATGAAATAAAAGATTCATTTATGTCTCATCTATCTTGATTATCATCTTGGTGTGTTTACTTATGTTCTTACATTTATTTCAGACACTGTTATATTCAAAAAATTACATAAAAAGTAAATTTCCAGCAAGTTTTTTGTTGATAAAAGACTAGCTCAAGCACTCGTAATTAATACTTGTGAGTTAGGATGTTATTTTTGTTCACTATAAACATAGGGTGATATTCTCGTCTACTTTGTTTTAGCCAAGTCTGAAAATGCTTGAGTAAGATCAATTCATATATTTTCCTCAACAATGAAGAGCTTATTCAAACTTGGTGTTCTCGATAAGGGCATTGCCACATCTAAAAAATGATAAGGATTAGCCATCACCAATAACAACTTCCTCTCCATTATATTTATATTCATAATTGGAGAGTAAGTGTTGGTGTTTTGTCATGTGCCTAGTAACTTCAATGTGGGGAAGTGGAAGACTAATATGCACACTGAGGGTCCATTATGATCTACTACTTTTATGGACTAAGATAACAAGCCACGAAAAAACATCACAGTTTTGACCAAGAAGGGAAAAAAGGAAGTGCATCGCTGAAGAAAAAAAGGCCCAAATCTATAAAAAAAACATTAAATCTACCAAAAACACGAAAAAATGAGGGTGTTGGTGAGAGAAAGGGTGAACACCCTAGAAAATTGCTTGGAGTCCAAAACATGAGTGTTGAAACCCTAGCACTGAAACTACCCGAAAACAACAATGAAAACCCTTTCAAATCTGAAAAAACATTGAATATAAAAAGAAGATTCCACACTAGATCTAATACCATGTTGAAACCATTAAAAGATAGTAGGTCTATAATGATCTCTTCAACAAACCCTAATCCTATTATCAAACCAACAAATGTATAATGGCCTTTAATATAGATCACAAGAAAGATGTTCACATGCCATAGTGTTACGACCTAATCAACTATATAAAGTACAATAAATGGGTTAGTTATGTACCCATTTGTGGGCCCCGTAAAGGTATAATAAGAGCAATGGATCAACACGACCTCAAGTGAAAAGTACCCACATGGTCTCAAAAGCAAGCACCATCTTATCAAATTTATTCCCTTCACTACATCACTCTTTATGTGAGCACATCAAATTATTTAAGATTTCCACCATCTTAAAAATTGACTACATCCTAATATCCTCATAATTTTCTAACACCAATTACTTATACATGTTCTAAATAAGTGTACTAAGAATTTAGGAACTATGTCTCATCAAACTCAAATTCATTGATTATATGTATCCAAGCTCGACCTAAAGTATCAAACTCAAGAACACGTCCCAAATTAACCATTACTTTTTTCCCATTTACTTAATCAATCCATTATCGAGTACCAAAAGTTCTTTCCACTAAAACATGCAAACAACATCCACGACTAAAACATGCAAACAACATATAATAACTAGATGTCACCATGCAATTTCAAAACCCCTCATCTATCAATCTTACAATAAAGCATCTACAACCTAACCTTTATAATAAAGAAGTTTAGTGTTCAATATAAGGAAATGTTTCGAAATTTATATTACTTTGAAATAAAGGAGTTCAGTATTCAATAAAAAGAAATATCAATAAATTTATAGTACTTGAAATAAAAGAAATTTATATTACTTTGAAATAAAGGAGTTCGGGCCCAAAGGGGTTGGATCCAATGGTGGAAAGCGATGAGTTTTTCACCATTGGACAAGGTTCAATTCCCATGAGGGTCTAACCGGAAGCTATGGGGGCACCTTGAGGTAGTGGTTGCACCCAAAGATATTATATTAAATGATATAGTAACCCGTGCACACATAAGTGGATCAAAGCCCACCCCCATGTCTTTCAATTTCTTAAGCCCCTGGGGGGCAGCTCAATTGGCAAGTATCGCGATATGACGTTCCATGAGGTTTCGAGTTCAACTCCCCCCGACTTATCTTGTGTGTCGCGTATGGGGCATCGTGGGCACACTTAGAGATTATAGTGGTAGCAGTTAGATAACACGACCACGTGTAATGCAAGTGTGCCCAACTAATTGCCGATTCCGCCAGAGCGTATGGAGCATCGTGGGCACACCTAGAAGTTATAATGGTAGCAGTAGGATAACACGACCACGTGTAACGCGAGTACATGCCCAACTAGTTGTCAATATAAAATAAAAAAGTCCAGTATTCAATAAAATAAAATGTTTGTACATTTATATTACTTGAAATAAAAAAAAATTATATTACTTTGAAAATAAAGGAGTTGTATTCAATAAAAGAAAATGTTTGTAAATTTATATTACTTGAAATAAAAGAGATGATGAATAAGAAAACAAAATTTCTCGTACATGCAAAATGATTATCACCATTGCATTCACGTTTTATACAATTCAACGATTCACAATTTTTAAGAGGCCCACTCCCCCCAATTTGTTTAGCCTTGGACACTTTGACACTATATCACTAACAAATACAAAGTGGTGTATTTTTGTTTTCATTTGTATTGGGAATGGAATTCAAACTTTGATGAAAACGAGTTCAATTCAAAATACTATTGAAAAAATAAAATAGAATAAATTTCAAATTTTGTCGAAAAAATAAAATTGATAATTTTTCTTGTGGCAAACTAAACATTGATATTCCCACGCTGGTCGCCTCGCACATCCCATAGTCTTCAGTCAACCACAACATTGGGGTGTTCAGCGTCATCGTTTCTCCAATGCATATGCCTTCGCCCTTCTTCCTGTGATCACAATGATACAAAACCCCCCATCTCGTTGGCATTTTCAACAGTAAACCCAGAAATCCTTCATTGTCGTTGGGTTTCTGGGAGTTGTGCCTCTTTCACAACTTTGTGTTGGCTTTGTTTGCAACTGATCCATATACGTTCCACAAAAATAATAAAAGGTCGATCTTAAGAAATGCCATTACATAGGACTTCAGTACATTATTTAACATGGGACCATAGTAGTGTGTATATAATATATATATATATATATATATATATGTTTATCTGCGTGTAATCCAAAATCATTAAAACAATTAGGAAAAATCGTCTCATACAGTTTCGTAAATCCTTAAAAAATAAGAATCAAAAGACAGATCTTAAGAATTCCAGCGAGGCCTTTTAAATAATGCCGAATTTCTATGCATGGAAAAAGTAATTCACTCAGAAATTATGCCGAAACTAGAGGAATATATCATCGATTGTGTACAAAAGAATTTACCTGAGCAAGATTACATAGGGTCTTAAATGTATTGAAAGACGTAACAAAGTATTATAACATCAAAGTCTTTAGCTGCTCTCTATAAGCACCTCTTCTCAACTGTTAGCTCAAAATGCCTCATTATTGTTGTAACATCCCATCTTTGAGGCCTGATGGCATGTTTTAGCTAAAAAGCATAAATACTATCAGTCATCAAGCATGACTTTGGCAGCATCAATTAGTGTTCTCCTAAAATCCCCTGAAGCTCGACCAAGGACTGTATAACCTTCATTGTCTTCACAATCGACATCTGCACCATGCCTTACTAGAAGTAAAGCAATCTGTAATAGTAAACAGTCAAACAACCTTCAAAAAAAATTATGTTAACTCCCTACTTCTTTCTTTCAATGTGGTGAAAGACAAGTTTTTCCCCATAGAGATGAAACTTCCTAACACTCTATATATGCATGCTCTAACATATTTTCCTGTGCCCATAATGTACTTGTTAATAAAGGGATTTCCATGAGGTTGTTAATCAAATATGCCTTGATTTTTGAGGGGTCTAATGCACACTGTACCCTCTTGGGATTTCCATCTCTAGGTAACAAATGTGATTCCAAATTAAATGTCAGATCGCATCCACACTAAATACTGGATCAGCAAGATATTATAAATTCTTGAACTGTAATCATTACTTTTTGCTGGTTTTGGGTGTAACCACATAACTCATGTTAACGCTGGTATACCTAGGTACTGATTCAGTTTTAGCACAAATGAGATCGTTATAATCAAAATATGCTAAATTACACAAGTAGATTTGTATTAGAAAGTTAGAAACAACAGTCAAGGAATCCTAAGGTAAGGTTGTCTTGATTATATGATATTCCTTACAGGAAGAAACAATCCTTAACTTTCTTCTCCACTTTACAGCGGAATACATGAAGCATCTACATCCATATCAAAGGCATTATATAAAGCAGTTTTCTGTAGTAAAGCTTGTACTCAATCACATAAATACTTCCAAACTAGATTTTCAAGGCACAATTGAAGTAGATGTAAATTTCAACACGTATACCTACCTGTACTAGGAATTGGAAAGTAAAAGAGAAAAAGGAAAAGCAAGTACTGAAGAATATAGATATTGTGACTGCAGTTAGCTGAGAATAGCATGCTTCAGAGAAGCCTTACAAGTACAACCAAGGGTGAAAATATAGCAAATCTTCCAATAACATGGATGCAGAGCACATGTTGTTATGCAAAGTCAGAGCTAATGCTTATAAATCCTCAAATTATTGTTCATGAGTATGGTTTGTACCTGCTTGTCATTGCTGATTACTGCATTCATAAGAGGTGTTTGACCTGTTTTGTCAGTGGCATCAACATCTGCACCTTCCTCTATCAACAGTTCACATATTTCTGGGTGCCCTGCACTTGCTGCCCGATGCAATGGAGTGCAACCAAACTGCATAATAAATACAAGCTGTGAACATCTGGCTACTTGTGAAAAGAGGTATTCAACAAGATTGATAGCACTGGTTAAAGATTAATTGTCAAATGGAAACCAAGAACAAATACACAGCAAAAAGGCCAGAGAATAGTTGACAACTAATTAAAACAATAAATGTTTCAGAAGATCCTAAATAAACCATCTATATCAAGTACGATACTCAAGTGAAACAGAACCTCCTGATATTACAGAAAGGGATTGGAAAAATGAGAAAAGAGATAATTCTGATTTCATGTTTCATATATTTTGAGCTACTGGTGTCATTTTCCATGCCAACCTGTGTACAGGGGCTCAGAATACATGCACAATTCAGAAATAAAGTTGAAGAAACTCACAACAGCTTATCAGGACATATGAACGATCTAATGCCTGTGTCAGAGAATGACCTATGTACAGGAAAAAGGCATGTTTGCATTAATAAGACCTGCACACGCACCTTGTCCTTTTTCCTGATGTTGGCACCATTGGAGATTAAATCTTGGGCAATCTTAACCCGCCCTTTACTGGCAGCATAATGCAAGGCTGTACGCCCACCATTGTTTGCCACAGAAACATCTGCACCTGCACAAAGTTATTTGCTGTTAAGTATAAAGATCAAAACAATAGTGTTACCAATTTGATTGAGATGTAGAAAGCACACTACAAAATGAAGAATACCTAATTAGCCAAAAGAAGGAATAACTAATTAGCCAAAGCAAATTAAATTCGATTTGACAACTTATATAAGTTAACTATATCAACTGATATTGAGTGCCAACAAGCAATACAAAGAATATCGGTAACAGTGTCAGCATTTTTAATTCAACGTGTAGTGAGTTATCTATGTAAAGATCTCTGAAATTGATTCCACAGGAACTCAGTCCGTATACAACCAAGTAGTTGCAAATGCAGAAGACGGAGCTCCAGAAAAGAGGTTTATGAATTGGCAACAGAACACAGCCCCAGTTTACAGTATCCAGTAAAGACCGTAAGAGTACATTTCAGGACCCGCAGAGGCATGCAATGATAGAAAGGAAGAAATCGCAAAGATAAATTGAAAAAAATCTAGAAGGGACCGCAACACCCTAATCACAATAAGACCTAAAGAAGGGCTGCCACAATACCCAATGGTTGTGGAAAATCACTGGAAACACAGAGGCACCGCAAGGACAATTTGTGGATATCCCATTGTTAGAAATCACAGGTGCATCACAGAGGAAGAAACAGAATCCAAGCAGGTATTAGCATTATGAAAGAGTAAGTATTATCATACAGAACCAAGTTCTTCACACACCTGTGACCTTGATTATTCATCATATATCATGTAGAAATTTCATGAATTGTTGCAAATTCAAAAATTTCACCTCCATAAAGGTTCCACGGATCTAATCCGTGTGAATTATCAGCCTTAGGGCTGAACTCAAATATAAATTACAGCAGCAAACAGTGGACAATATTTCACTCCACATCAACCCCAATACAATGGGCAATCCAAGAGAGAAGAAAACAAACATATGCCAACAAGTTTCAGCCCTTTTAGAGCAATCTTTTCATGCATAAACCAGATCTGAAATCGCTGCAATTAATGCAGATTTACAGCAGTAAATCTGTCCTATTATTTTCATCCTTGACTTATGTTTAATCAGCAGGACATATAAGTGCTGGAAAATACCAGACCATGAAGACAATGATGGCTGAAAACCCTCCAAACTCAAATCACCACTAGCAAGTCCTCCTTGGCCTCAAACTTAGGGTTTATCACCAAACCCTAACTCCAGTGCCTCCTTAGGGATCAAACCCTAGCCCTAGACTTAAAAAATGCTACAAGAAACCCTAGCGCCTTAAGACAAAAGAGATAAAGTACAAAGACGATTGAACAAGAGAGAGAGAGAGAGTAGCCCCCATCCTCTTACATCTCTAACCCAAGTGTAAAGAAGAATAAGCACAAGTTCATGATTGATGATGATAATGGCTCTCTCCTTCATCTATTTATATGAGAGGTAAGGGAGGTCTACAATGACAAGTGGACCTAGTCCACTACAAGCAACCTACAAGCTACAAGACACAAGTAGGTCCACATATGTGAAGTGCTCTACCCCAAGTAACACATATCAAGCTCCAAGGTGATGACAATCAACAAGCAAGGCTCCAAGGCATGAGCACTACTGCCCAAGGTCGAACACTCCTCCAAGGGTCCAAAGCTCCAATGCATCTCCAAGGTCATGTGCTTCCTCAAGGTCCACTACAACTACATGTCCAGTCCCTCAACCCAAGCATCGTCAAGTCAAATGTAAGCTTCCATACAAGCAACCAAGCAACCACATGCAGTCTAGGACTCAACGCCCTTCTCCATAATGCCCAACACTCCTCCTCCAATCCAAGGCATCCTCCATGCAAGCAACCTCCCTTCATGTGTCAGCTACATGAAGAAGTCACCAAGCTCCATGGATCTCCAATGCTCCAAGGAAGAATGTCATGCAAGCATCCATACAAGGTCTAGCAACAAAGAGTAAGTTGCCTCCAATGTGCAAGTCCATCCCAAAACATCAAGGGTTAATCATACACAATGCACCCCACATCTCATGAAGCACCCTCAAACATGGTGTAAACGCTTTTGAAGTAACCCTAAAAGCTAACATATCGTTCAATGCATGAGCTCATCTATTTATACTAGTATGTTACTTGAGTGCATCACCAATTTTCCATACAACAAGGTTGAACAGGTCAAATTTGATCACCCAAAACGGTCCCAAGTGGTTATACGGATCCATGTTTTTTGTCCTCTTCTGAGCTCAATCAATTAGTCAACCTAGTCAAGACCACTACTCTACACCTAGTTAGTTCTTAGTCAAGCAACCTAGTCGAATCAACTACTAATCGAAAAGATTGCCCAATTGGTTTTCAACTACTATCAATAACATTCAACAATGCTCAATGAATGCACATTCTGAAGACTTCAAGTTGGGTTTACACCAGTGTTGCAAACATTGTGATATTATCACAATATTTTCGCAAAAATCACAATATTATCGCAAGTCAATGGAAAACATCACCCATGCAAACATTGCGATATTATCACAAACATAGCGACATATCATGATGTGACCTAGTCGGTGATAACATCACAATATTTTCAAAAAATCACAATATTATCGCAAGTCAATGGAAAACATCACCCATGCCACAGACAATCCACCTTATAACTCGAATTTTCACTTTTTTTAACCTCATTTTCAAAACAAATGAAGGGGTTTGAGAGCAAAGAAGGTCTCCACTATTTTTCTTTGAGCTAATAGAGTGTTTTCATTTTCCATCGACGATTTATTGTGGAGTGGGGATTGATTCCCATCAATTGTTTCTATATTTGCAAGTATGTGCAAGAATTTCAACATGTTTTTTTTTTTTTTTTTAGATTTTTGATAGGTTTTGCAATACCCATCAGTTTTTCCTCTTATTGTTGATTTTTAGTGGATTGTGGGAGATCTACCATTTATTTAGAATCTATATCTATGGCATTTAGTATTTTGATTTTTGAATCTTGATTTTCACTTTTTTTCCCTAGGTTTAATCATTGCTATCTGAAAATGTCGAAAGCTCTGGACACTATGTGGGAATATGGTGATCCCACTAATGGGCATAATCAACAAAAGTTGAGTTGCAAGTTGTGTGGGAAGGAAATGATGAGGGGAATCAGCCAATTGAAATACCACCTTACATGAATTATGGGGCATGAAGTGAGAATTTGTATAGCTACAACCCTAGAAATCATTCATATTGCCAATAGATCACTTTAGGATATGGGTAAAAGGAGAGATGACAAGGAAGTTGTGAGAATTGAGCTTGCAGCAGGAGGAGTTGCAAGATTTGAGGGGGTGAGAAGTGAAAACTTTTCCTCGGCCTCACCTTCCACAATGCCCTCAATGACCTCATCTTTTTTTGTTTCGAGAACCACAAGTGGCACACAACCTTCAATTAGGTCAATGGTTAAAATAAAGGAGAAGCAAGAAGTGGACAAGCTTATGGGTAGATGTTTTCTATGGAGTGACGTTCCTTTCAGCATTGCCAAGAACAACCCATTCTACCAGTGTATGTTTGATGTTGTTGTTATTGTTGGCCCAGGGTACAAGGTCCCTACCTATGACGAGTTTAGAGGGCCTATCCTTCAAAATGAAAAGCCCGATTGCACTTGTAGATCGGAGGAGCTTAAGGAATCATGGGAGGTCAATAATGCACCGTGATATCAAATGGTCAGACTTATCACAAGGGAAGGACACTTCTTAATTTCTTGGTTAATTGTTCCAAGGGAACAATGTTTATTAAATCTGTTGATGCATCTACACTTGTTAAAGATGAGACCTTATTGTGATTTGTTGGATGGATTCATTCAAGAGATAGGTACATAGAATGTTGTCCAAGTCATAACAAATAACACTACTAATTATGCCATTGCTAGCATGTTGCTTATGCTGAGGTATCCGACATTGTTTTGGAACTCTTCGTGTCGCACATTGCATCGATTTGATTTTAGAGGATATGGGGAAAATTACTTATATCAAGGATATTGTTGAATCTCCTAGGAGCATCACAAAATTTATATATAATCATTCATCTATGCATAGCTTGATGAGACAATTCACAAATAAGGAGTTGGGAGTTCATCTGTCCTACAATCACACATTTTTCCACTAGCTTCATACCCCTTCAGTCTCTCCTGACTTGTATGTGGGAGGTGAAAATAATGTTCCATTCAAATGAGTGACATGCTTCATCATTTAACACTAAACCAGAAGAGGAGGCTATATGCAGGCAAGTGTCATACCAAGAGAGATTTTGGGTAGGAGTTGAGGAGGTGTGTGCGACTAGTGAACCTTTGGTAAAGGTTCTTTGATTGGTTGATGGAGACAAGCCTGCAATAGGCTACTTGAATGAGGCCATGGATAGGACCAAAGAATCCATCCATGCTTGTTATGAGGACAAAAGGGACGAAGGATATGAGAAAGAATTATTGATATGGAGGGTGATTAATGAGCGATGAAACAATACTCCATCACCCCATTCATGTTGCAGGGATCTACCTCAACCTTGCATTCTCTTATTACTGTGATTTTAGATTGATGTTGAGGTTATGGATGGATTCTTCACGTGTTCAAAGGATGGTACCAAATCCGCAAGAACATGAAAAGATTTCTAAAGTAGTGGAAATATATAGGATGGTCATTGGAACATTTGGCTTTGACATGGCTATTTCGGATAGGAAGACCAAAATGCTAGGTAAGCTTCATTTTGTTTCAAATTCCAATGTCTCTTCTTCCTTTGCTTCAAATTCCAATGTCTTTTCTTGTGTTTTGCTTATTTGTTGCAAATGCTTAGTGGACAAGCTATGGCTCAAGAGTACATTTACAAAAACTTGCCATTCGAGTGCTTAGCCAAACATGCAACTCTTCAAGATGTGAGCAAAAATGTAGTGTGTTTGAAACGATACACACAAAGAAGCGCAAGAGGTTAAAAAATTTCAAATTAAACTTTGAATTAATTTTCAAATTATAATTGTATGCCCCATCACCCTTTAAATTATGTATTATAATTTATAATTTATGACCCTCGTACAGGTTGGAATCCTAGTGCCTTAATGACATGGTCTATCTACTACAATCTTCGATTGTATGTGAGGCAACTTCCGAAAACACCTGACATGGAGGCCATTTCATTGGAAGGGATTGACACCACTGTTGCATGGAGGGTTGAGACCAAAAGGCCTATCATGGACTTGACCTCTAATTGGTTAAAAGAGGAGGTAATGGGGGAGAGTGTGGTAGAGGAGGAGGATGCTCCAGAGTTGACACCTTTACAGAGGTGGCTATTGAATCTTGACACTGGGAGTGCCCCACCACCTTCACAGACTTAGAGAGTTGGACTTAGCAGTAGCACCAGCAGAGGACATCAGAGTCTACCTTCTCCTTCTTCTAGAGGACATCAAAGTCCAACGCCAACCCCAAGGCCTTCTTCATCTAAAGGAAGAGCCATTACCAAAGCTATTACCTTTTCCCGTAAAAGGGGCAGAGAGAATCACTATTTTATTTATCGAATTTCATTGTAGATGACTCATGACGATGAGATACATTTATTATATTTTTTTATGATACTATGAAGCTTAGGAATCAAGACTCGGGACAAGATTCAATATTGCAAATGGACCAACAAGAAACTTCGTTGCATAAACAAGAGTGGAGATGGCCCACTTAGGTATAGGCCTTGACCTATCCAAATGAAAAGTAACTAGTGTAGGTGAATCATGCAAGGTGTTACCATCAGCACTAACTAATGGAATCAAACTTCTAGGAACATTGGCAACATGAGGACTGGATAAACCACTAACAAGAGTATTGTTACCTCCAAGTTTTGCACAAAATATAAGTCCAATAACCAAGCACAAACCCTAGGGCAATTTAAGGACACCGCCCACTATCACATCAACAGTCATCCTCCTCACTTTAGGCCGGCTCTTCTCCAACACAAGAGGGAATTCCCTAATAAGACTACAAATTTGTCCTTGTCGTCACCTCACGAACTAGCACATTTAGATTAAAGTCCAAAAGATTGGTACTAGCCTATGGGCAACTTAGAGGGGCTACCCATTGTTACCTCAGTACTCCCTCTCTCACTTTAGGTTGGCTCTTCTCCAACACAAGGGGGTATCCCTAAGTAAGATTGCAAAGGCTATGACAAGGAGGCTCAAGGTGATGTGATGAGATAGCTTAGCAAAACATTGTTTTTATTTGTAGTATAGAAAATAAATGGGATGGAGGACAAGGGACTAGTTGTAACACCCTGTTTCCCCCAGTTTGTAAAAATAACTATACTGGCCAAGAACTGTGGCAAACCCAAAAATGTGAATGTGTGATGTGAATGGACCTTGTGAAAAAGGTCGATGAATGTGAATAATATTATGAATATATATTGCNTTGAAATCCTGAAAACCGTTAAGTCTGTTGAATTTTGAATGGGACCTAAAATTCTACTTTCTCCATATGAAGTCCAATGAGGTTGGAACCACTCTCAAACATCCGGAAACAATTAATGGTAATGTTAAAAATTTAAGTAAAGGATGAAAATGAAAGAGAAAGGAGAATGTCACTTTTACTTTAAGAATTTAATATTACCATTAATTCCTCAAGAGAAGCCAAATGAGTAGTGTGAATGAAAGAGAGGGGGTGGGGTTGGCTTTATAGCTTCATTAGGGGCTCTAGACAATTCTAGAAGCTTCCCATGCATGCCCCCAACCCTAATTTTTTTTTAAAAATCAAAATTTTCCTTACTTTTCCATCCGCGGGCCTCCTTAGCAAAAAAAACCGGTTTCGTACGGAACCGGTCTAAAGCGGTTTGAGGGGCCGGTTTGAACCGGTCAGGGTCTGGAACCGGTCGGACCGACCGGTTTTGCCGGTTCCGGTCCGGTTCTTGTAACATTGGTCGGCAGCATAAGGAGAGAACCGCCAGGTCAAGCAGGGCCGCAGAAAACTGCCCAGAGAGCTCCAGAGACTGCCCAAAATTTTTCGAGTAGCGGGCAAGTTCCTCGAACAACAAACATAACTATCAGGCAGAAGGCTTAGATAGTCGGACAACGCTCAAAAAAGCTCCGGGCAACACAAAAAAGGACCTAGGCAGTAGCAGGAGGCTGAGGGCAGCCCCGGGTAGCCTCGGGCAAGGTCCGAGTAGCGAGTAGCAGGTCTGGGCAGCGGGTAGTAGAACCTAGCAGCAAGTCTGAAAGGCCAAATTTGAGAAGGTTGTTGAGATTGCAACATTGGGATTGAGGTTTGGAGATGGGTTGTGGACAATGGCTCATCTCGCCATATAACAGGAATGAGGTCGATGTTCCTTAGTGTTTCAAAGAAAGATTCAGACTGCTATGTGAAGAGTGGGATGCATACCATGCATGCAGTGAAGGGGGTTGGATGCATTAGATTCCAGCTAGGGTCGAGAGTTTCTCTAGAGATGGTAGGAGTGATGTATGTCCCAAGGCTGAAGGTAAATTTTCTCTTTGTATCAGCCCCGGAGGACATGGGGTATGTAGTTACATTCGAGGATGGACAAGTACTCATACGTTCAGAGGGAACAGATACCCAGAATGCAACAATGAGGCTTGGCATCAGGGAGGGTATGATGTATAGGATGTTGGGACAGCCTATAGTGGGGTCCAATGGAATCTTGGATCGTAGATTAGATCAAAGTGCAATGGCGGTAGCAAGAGGGTCTTCCAGTTCAAAGGGAGCAGCTACAGCAGCAGCAGGTTTGGTGGGGTCAGAAATTGATCCAGGAGGAGGTTCTTCTAGAAGTACCTTCCTCACTAAGAGGGAGTGTTAGTTTTTGGGGTAGCTCGAACTGGTACTTCTGCATTGGCAGTGCCTAGCATGCAGAGGTGTTCGAGCGACACTCTCTAGATATCAACTATATTGTTGATGTGGCTTTTATTTAATGACTAAAGTGATTTTTTATAAAGTTGAGTGACTTAAGTGATTTAAGTCATCTCAACGAGAGATTAAGTCACAACCGTTGATCTCAAGAGATCAAGATCAGATCTTGATCGTTGATCACTTTGGAGATAAGGTTTTAGTCATTAGGAGATTATAAAAGCAAATCTAAGGAAAGTGAGAGGAACACAACGAGTGCATAGGAGCAAGAGGGAGTCGTGCTCATGTACTTGTGTCTGAGTAGGCAGGGATGAGGAAAGGGTGTAGGGGGCAGCGAGGGAGATAGCAGCCAAGTGGGATAGGCTATCAATTGCAGCATTGTAATCATCTGATGGGCCATTATCCCAAGACGGGAGCCCAAGGTTTTTAGCAATAAAATCAAACTCAGAACTGGTTTTCCCGCAAGGGTTTTTCCAAGGGTGTTTACCCGAATCTCGTGTGCTGTGTTTTTTATTCAATAAATCTGTTTTATTCAAAATAATTTGTCGGTACTGGGTTTACAAAAAATCAACACAAGGCTTGCAATCTTTCATTCTAAAACTCTTCAAGAGATCCAATGCATACTTAGGCTAAGATCTTAAGATACCATCATCCAATTACATAACTTGGAATGCCAAGAAAGAAAAGAAGTAGGCCTAAGTCATCTCAAACGTATCCTTCAACTTCACCTTCAAACCAAGAAATGAATCCACCACTCCCTGTGATAATCAAGTGATCCACATATAGAACAATTAATAGAATCTCACCATTCACACTCTACACATAAATATTATGATGTGGTTAATCCACTTGCAATTATTATGAAGAAAAAACTTAGCAGTATTCTTATACCTTGCCCAAGGTGCTTGTTTCAACCCATATAAATATTTCTTTGATGAGCACACTAGCTTTTCGTTCCACACAAATCCTAGTGGTTGTTTCATATAGATTTCCTCATTGGGATCCCCAAGTAAGAAGGAACCCTTTATATCTATCCAATGTACCTCCCAACCAATACTAAACGAGATAAAAAACAACTCAAATAGAGTTCATCTTGGCCACAATAGTAAAAGTTATAGTGTAGTCAATACACTCTTGTTGTGAAAAACCTTTTACTACCAACCGATCATCATGTCTTTCAACAACACCATCCAAAGTAAACTTGGTCTCCGTCTTACATATCCATTTGTATTTGACGACATTCTTACCTTATGGATAGGGGACCAATTCACAAGTATTATTTTCCAACAAGTTGTACTCTTCAATCATGGCAATTTCCCATTCTAGCTTTTTGTGTGTGTTACGCTTAGAATGAATTTCTCATCCTGGTGATCTTGTTGATGGATCATGGATACATTACAAGTTGGACTTGTTAAAAGTTCATCATTCAACATCGATGGTTCATGGATATATTAGCGGATATCAACATCAACGATTTGTGGATACATCATGATCAAAGTGAACTTACCATTTTTCAGTTCATCATTCAATATCAATAGTTCATGATGTTAGAAATAATGAGGTAGATGATCTACAGTGAATTCTCCAACAAACCCTAATCCAATAAGATAAGCAATGTTGAAATGTAACAATGGCATAATGATAAACATAAGAGAGATGTATCACATACCATGAACACATAAGACTTCAAGAGGGTGCATAATAGGGATGCAAGAGGGTGCACAACAAATAGGATGCCCTTGGGATTAATAACAATCATTTGAATGAGATGATTACAAATGAGGTGACTGGTGTGTTTATACCAATCACTTAGGATTTAGGATGCTAGTTCTCAAAGGGAGACTAGGTCAGTCGTAGAGTAAAAGACAATAATGTGCAATAATTGGTGTAATAACCCACGACTATCCACAAGGTCGAACCATTAAGGGCCTCAACTACCCACATAGTGGGCTTGCACGTGGCCACGAGTGAAGACTAGCCAAAATATCTCAACAACCCTCCTTAAATTGAACAAGGGACCATAGAGACAATATCACATCCATACATTATCACAGAAGATAACCACACAGAAACACCCATAATGGTACATTAGGGTCATCAACACGCATAAAGAAAGTCGTCATGATCAATATTAGGATTGATCATGCTACAAGGGGTCTTCAATGGGGCAAAATCATATTTGTCAAGTAGAGGAGGGTTGGTTGAAATAAGGGCCAATGGCAAGCGCAATTCTCAATGCTAAGAAGGCTAAGCAAGAAAGTCAACAACATCAATGAGAGTAGCAATACACCACTTGGGTAGAGATGGCGATAATGAGACCATAGGATCATCATCATTATCATCATAAGAGTCATCACTAAACTAGATGGTTGAAAATGTAGAGGGATCACCATCTACACATTTAGAGTTGGAAAGCCCATCACTACACTACACATCTTGAGAGAGATCATCATCGGGTTGCTCAGTTGAAGAGAGCTCAGTAGTGGTCTACTCATCTGAAGAATACTCATCACTAGATTGCTCATCGAAAGAAATCACATCACTAGACAACTCATTGAAAGAAGGCTCGTCAATAGGCTGCATATCCTCGTCAAAAGAGGGAAGGCTAGAAGAGACCTCCAGAATAGGAGAGGTGTCTAATGAACAAGTACACCTGTCTTTGGAGACTATCCAAAATAAGAGCTCAAAAAGGTACCCATTGGTGCATGAAGACTTGAGAAGATATCGTAAATCCACCACAACAAGTCAAGTCATCAACAAGTAACTCTACCAAAGAAGAAGATGCAAGTCCTATGGAGACGTGCTAATAATCATCATTGAAACCATCATTAGAAAGAAGTGATGGAAGAGATCTTGGAAAACCATGAGGAACAGTCTCATCCAAGAAAGCCTCGTGATGCTCAATCACATAGTGAGTGACGAGGTCATAAAGATGATAACTTCCTGAAAAGACTCATTATAGCCACCTATAGTCTAGGAAGGAGTATACTAGACAGGTGATATAGTGCACCTTCCATGAAGTGGGTGGACCCATGCACCTAATCCGAAAATCCTGAAAAGTGAAATAAAGAGCTTCTACCCATGCAAGTGCAAAAGCATTACCAATGTATTCTCCTCTACCATCAGACCAGAGACACTTGGTCTTGTGCTTACATTGATATTTACTAAGTTTTTTGAACTCCCAAAGTTCACCTCATCATTGGGACTTGTTACCCCTTGAAAATGCATGGTGCATTTCGCATTTTCATGGGATTTCCTCTCTCACTGAGCACAGCAGAAGATCTTTGGAATTCAATGGAAATTACAGGTTGTAGGGAGAGACTTTGAAGCCATACAACTTGTTACATCTTGCCCAAGCACCATTCATCAGCCAAAGGCATGGAGGAGTGTTGTTGGTTTGATGGAGGCTTTTTCAAATGCATATTTCACCATGAGAATCTATTTGGGCACATTCGACACGTACTAGGAAGCATGGTTATATGGATTACATTACCTTTTGTTGCGTCATTGATGGAGAACCTTGTTCCTAGGTTGAACCTAGGGCCAGAGATGTGGATGGAGGATATGAATAGGACAGGAGCCTTTGAAGATGAACATCCTACTTGGGAGGGTGCCACATGGCAATAAGCTACACTTGGTCTTGGTCAAATGTTGTTAACTTTCAAGGTCACTCTAAAAGTGTTTATACCATGCCTGGGGTGCTTCATGAGATTTGGGTACATGCCATATGTTCAACACCTAGATGGTCTAAGATGGATTGGCACATGAGAGATAGTGTTTAATGGATTTGCACAATCGAGATAGCTTGCTCGATGGATGCTTGACCTTAGATGATTGTTGGTTTCATGTTCTTCCATTAGAGGTTAGAGTTCTCTTGACAGTTTGGTGGACACCCTTAATTAGGGCCATGTTACCACACAATTTTTCATCATGAATATGCCAAAGTCCCAAGCACTTGGATGATAGATTTGGGTACCTAGGGGGTTAGCCATTGTCACCTCACCAACTCACCTCTACTCTTCAGATCGGCTCTCCTCCGACTCAAGGGAGGCTTCCCTAAATAGGATTGTTGAAGATTAAAGCTATGAAATAAAATGTGACGTGAAGAGTTATTTCCAACAAAACAGGGTTATAGAAACTGCAGAAATAAAGCAGATGGTAGAGATGAAGATTAGTGCCTAGTCAAGTGGGCGAATGGGGTCACGACAAGGTTCAAATGGGAGGTTGTTATAAAGATGGAAAGATGATCACATAACTGAAAAGACAAGCTACATGAACTCCCTTCGTTGTTGTCTTAAATTGCAGAAATATATTCAGGGATAACACTAGAGTACAGACCATCCAACACTCAAGGAAATTACAACTATCTGGAACAATGTCAAGGTGCATTCATCCAAAAGTAGAGAAAGAGATGCAAGCATGAGCACTACCCCAATGACAACTTAATATGAAAATGGAAGGAGTATACCAGATTCTTACTCCTTGAGCATATGTCTAAATATTTCAGCAAATAAGAGAAATAGCCAGAAGAAATACAAACAATCTCACCCATAATGTAGTTGCAGAACCTCCAAAACACATCCAACAGATTTGTCATTAAGCTCCAAGGGAGAGAAGTCCCCCAAATCCAACCATGCCCTCAGAAGTAAGGGAGTTGCTCTTTAAATAGAGTCTTAGCTCACCTCTTACAATTAAAAAAAAGATAATAATTCCTTCTTTATAGAAAGAGTTGGAAAGTGTTGGAAGTGTAGAGCTCCCCAATGTGGCTAAGTGACTTTGATACATGCAACATTAACCCAACTTGCAAATCACACCATAAAAAGGAGTGGCTGAGTACGACACCCATTCATGGTAAAAGATGACCCCACTACTCTGTGCCCAACTCTAATAGATTCAATCTATAAGGCAGTTGAAAGATATGGTAATCACTGCTCATAGAAGGCATCTTTAGCAAAGGAAACTCATCTTGCATTTTGAAAGCAGCCCCATCATCTCTTAACAAATGTAAGTGGCTCAATCACATGACCGTATGCTTGGCAGCTCAATGAATTGGAATGTGGCTCCATGTTATGTTAATTGAATTACATACTCATTGTTGCATGCCATCCTATGTCAAATATTCCAACCACCGATATGTCGATGAAATCTGTGCCAAATATTCCAACGGCTGATATGTGAATGAAATCTGGAAAACGCTCCAACTATATGCCATCGATACCGTGTAAAACAATATGAAAGGAGGGACGAACCCATCAACATGCAAGCGGATGGACCCACACCATACTAACTCAGCTCCAAAGGCAGCTCAAACAAACATATATGACACAAAATTAATCCACAACCCCTTACCACATCTTCAACAACCATCAACCCATGATCGATTGGTTAATAATCAGCCCGTACAATATGATACTTTCATAATTTGTGGAGTATCGTTGAGGGCAAGCTTCAAGCTACACATATCCAATGAAATGGTTGCTTCCAATAAAAAATTCCCATGTGTCCATCTCATGGTATGAAGACAAATTCAGCCCAATCATTTGTGGGGTTAAGGGAGAGATTGGCCCACAATTAAATATTATTTGATTTTGCCATGTAATAGCGGTCGAATGGCCCCATCCACAGGTAGGTCGCTCTATGCTCTAATATATTCATGCACCATCATGATCATGTGTACATAAAGATCCACAACTTCTTAATGGTACTTTGTGAGCTATGTGCATAAGAGAACCAAGAATATAATATATTATCTTGCCTCCACATATGTGCCATTTTAAGCACATAGGTGTAAATATATGATTGATGCATTTGTGGTTTTATATAACTTTAGATCAAGTCACCCCAATGGTATATGGTGAGTTCATAAAGTGAGTGACTCCCCTTTTAGGAATATAGTGACTCACTATGAAAAAGGGATGGTTTAACAAAATATCACATGTGTAAGCCCCTTGGATAAAATGAAAAATACGGTTGAACTTATGAAAAGATGATGGTGTAAGGGGTGAATACATGAAATAAAGAGGGAAAGTCATAGTAATGTAGTCGGCACTCCAAAGGTTTAATGGATGGATGGATGTAAGGGATGGCTCATTGGCATATAAAATCACATACACACTTATGTCAATGAAGGTATACTCCACAAAGGTAATAAAAGCACAACCCACCAAAGTCAGAATAAACAAAGTCCAAGGGTAACCATGACAACCTCCACCAAAGATATGCCATAAAACTAAGGAGTATCTCATAATCATCAATCGAAGCATCATAATTGTGAACTTCTAAACCCGAAGCTCCAACAACCATTATATGCCACTGTGAAGAGAATCGAGCCATGACAATCCACCACATAAGCTACTTTGCATCCCCTGCAATAAGCTACGTCTACCAACATCCCAACCTTTTGAAGGCTGGGATCAAGATATCAACCTACCAAAATCGGACTCATACGATCAAGAACCACTTGTGCAACCCCATGCAATATATGTGGTAACAAGCCCAATGAAGGATCCACTTGCTTGGAGAGTGCCATTATTCATCTTAGAAGACGGCATCAGGCCCTAGTTGGCATGTGGCGGCTTGGATACCTGTTCGGAGGATTGGAAATGGCTCAAGGATGCTTGGGGCTCGATAGTATTCTTGCAAGGGCAGGTGACCCACTAGAGTAAATTTCTTAGGATGATGGATGGAGTCCATGGAGACTTGTGATGGAGGGATGTGGACTTACCTTTAAGTAGCTACATCACCTTGGAGCCATTATTGTGCACAACATCACCTTGAAGCAAGACACATGTACTTTAGAGTGTAGCATCTCACTTGCGTTGGCCTACAACTGCTCATTGTAAGTTGATTGTAAGGGCTAAGGCCCACATTGTACTATTGACTTCCCTTACCTCATAAAATAGAGAAAGAAGAGAGTCCTTCCATTCATACATGTTCATTCTCCAACTTATATTCATTCTTGTGATGAGATGTGACCTAGAAAAGAGCATGCACTTGCCTCCCTCTCTCTCTCTAGAGTCTTCACATGTGCTCTCTTTCTCGGTCTTCTCGAAGTATCTTGGAGCATCTTGGAGGTCTAGGGATAGGATTTATCCCTTGGAGATTGGAGATTAGGGTTTTGTGATAAAACCCTAAGGTGGAATTGTGAAGAAGAATAGGAGAGGACATCTTGCCTTGGAGGATGTGTTGGAGTGATTCTTGCATATCGAATATTCTTGGTTGCTACAGTTTTGCTGATGTTATAAACATAATAACTAAAATATAGTAAATAATAATAATAATGTAATTAACTTAGATGAAAAGTCAAAGGGCACATACCCCTTCACCTCGTGACCAGTCAACACATATAAGTAGACCATCACGAGGCTCATTGTAACATTCATCATACTTTATCAATCATTATCAATCAATATATTTTAAAAATCTACAGAAAAAATCTGTCTTCAAACATAAACAGGATTTGTTTATTACATTGGTATCAGAGCTAAGCAAAAGTTGTACCTATTCGTACGGATACGGCGGTCACTCAATCCGTACGAGTCATTCGTTGTACAGCCATCGTTATCTGTACTATTTGCGCTCTATCTATACTGCCAGCACTCTATCTGTACGGTCTGCGCCCTGTCCGTACATCTGTCTTCATCCATACCCGTCCACTGTTGCTACTGTACAATTTGTTGCCGTTGTACAATTCATTGTTGTCCTTGTCCGTTGTTGTTGTCATATCGTATGATTTGCTATCCACGTCGATTGTTTTCCGTACATTCCAACTCGTCCTTTGACTATTTCGTGACTTTTCATAAAAAATCATGCCCCCCAATATTCATTAACTTAACTTATCTTATGAAGTCACTTTACCATTATTTTTTATAAATTCACTTTATCACCTTATCATTAAAATATTTTTTGGGGGTTTTATTTATATAAAATAGAAATATGGAATCAAGTAAGAAAAAGAATGAGTTTCATGTGGATATGAATCATTATAGAGAGGAAGTCAACGACATAAAATATCATCTCCGTAATGTCGGGAAGAGTCCGAAAGAATTCGACAAAGGACAAAAAACATTAACAGAAAAAATTCATAAAATATTAGAAAAAGAAGACAATTGACACATTAATAAACACATCTGAGGAACAATGACAACTTATTAAGAATGAGGGGTATCGACAAGGATGAAACTACAAGAATGCTTAATGAACAGATCGAAAGAATTGGCCAACTAACTAAACGAGTAGACGCATTATGTGCAAAACCCTTAGCTTACCGAAGACCACCATAGAGTCCAGAATCGCAAAATACAAGTGATCAGAGTAATCAAGAAGAGCCAGAAATAAATTTTTCAGGCAATTTGTATAACCCAACATTTCAAGACAGATATGATCAAAAATTTAAAAAAGATCTACCGAAATATGATGGTAAGGACCATAAAAGAGTTGTCGTCTTGGTCAACAAAATGGAGGGTATCTTTGAATCAAATCCTTCGTTGGGTGAACGAGAAAAAATAATGACAGCCTCCAACATTTTAGAAGGGGAAGCTTATGATTGGTTTCTATGGTGGTCCAGAAAATGTGACGCTCGCTCTTTTCATTGACAAAGCTTCACAATAGCCTTATTAAAAAGGTTCCACGATGAAGAAGACGATGACCTATATAACAAATTCATGCATCTTAAACAAAAAGGAAACATAAATGACTATACACACGAATGGGAAGTGTTGGCAACAAGACAAAGTAGATTCACATATGAACAATTGCTAAAAATGTATATCTGTGGATTGAAAGATTACATCCGTAGTGAAATAAAACTATGGAACCCTAAATATGTTGAAGATGCTCAACATGTGGCAAAATTAATTGAACACAAAAACAAGTTCAATAAGCCATCATTCACAGGTCTAGAAGGATCAAACAAATATCCAAATGAAAGATCAAATAAATAATCTATAGAAAAGTCTAACAAGTATGTACCATCCCCTTTAAGGGAAGATGAAAACCCAGGACCCAGATAAGAAATGGGTGAACAATGTAGATATTGTGAAGACAAATGGTCACCAAGGAATAGATGCAACGACAAAAAACTATATACTTACGAAGCGAAGAAGGAATCAAAAACATCCAGTAGTGAATCAGAGAGAGAGAAAAAGAAGAAAAACAATTGTCGTAAGTGTGGAAAAAATTGGACACCAGGGCATAGACGTTAAGACATGTCATTGCGCTACTGTAGAATAGTGGATGGGAAGCAAGTAGAAGTACAGAAACCAGATGATGAAATTACCATAGCATACAACTCAGATCTTGACCATGATGAAATACCGCAAAAAGCATCACTAGCTTCAATCTCATGTGTCCAGCAAAATAGAAATGAAGAAAACGAACCTCAAAGAGAGATAATTACTTCAAAAAAAAAAAAAATACTATAATCAATTATAAAATATATTCCACCACATCTAAAAAAAATAAGATCCAATCTCCAAGTAAAGAAGAAAGCAAAACTACAGTTCCGTTGGCAACCATGACAAGGAAACCGCAACCTAAGACCTTGAACCTTAAAGGAGTCATAAAAGATAGAAATATAACAATACTCGTAGATTCCGGCAGTACTCATAACTATATAGATATTTTTGTCACTAAACAACTAAATCTTTTCGTCTACCCCATCAAGGACCTCATTGTTAAGCTTGTTGATGGACAAAAGGTCAAAGAAGTTGGAAGATGTTGTTAGAATTTGGGAAGTAAACCAGAAAATTACTGTCTTTTAAATTTTCAGTTAGATAGAACAGCAAGGATCTAAAATAAATCAGACTTTAGAACAGAAATGTAATACAATAGAAGATCTGAACTGTAGAGTGCTAGATAGTTAAATCTGAACTTAGGAAATCAAATCAGAAATGGAACAGCAGTTAGATTTAAACCTTAAACAATTTCTGAGTGTGCACAACACTCAGATCTGAACTGGAATTTTGATTATGTTCATAAACAGTGATTAGATCCAAACAAAAACCATTTATGAGTGAGTGAAGTACTCAGATCTAAACTAGAACAAATGTAGAAGATAGATCTATACCATGAAGCAATTCTAAAACTGTAGAAGAGTTTCTAAATCAGTTTTAAACAATAATTAACATGCACAGTATATAGATCTAGGCTAAATAAAACAATTTGAGCATGAGCAAATATAGATCTGAACTTACCTCTTGATGAACTTACCTCTATAATGAAGAAGAGCATGACAACTAGGAGAGATAATAATCCATTAAAGTATGCTCAGATAAGTCTCAGAAATCTTCTCATACCAAAAGAAATTTGGACAGCCAAGCCACCAAGAAAAAAAAACTCTCACAAGACACAGCAATTTCTGGAATCAAAAACCTTGCACAGCAAGTTCTGGAACCAAACCCTCACAGAGCAAGTACTGGAACCAAACCCTCGCACAGCAAAAACTGGAAACAAGGACGGCAGCCTGTAAATAGGGTCCAGCAGCCCAGCAAGGGTGCCGCGGCCTGTGTCTCTTCAAGATGTATGGGACGGCAGTCTTGAGGAGGGTTCCGCTATCTTGGTGGAGGATCGGCTAGCAGCAATCAAGGAAGATGGCAACAGGAGCACTTTCAGCAGAGGTTTATCCACCTCCTACACCCACACAGCAGCAAACAAAAACATGGAAGGGACCTGGCATAGGCTGAGCTGATCTGAAACTAAAGGAGGCCAAGTGCTGTCACAAGGAGGCTGCAATATCAGTCACAAGGAGGCCACAAATATCAGAACCAAGGAGGCCACAGACCAAGAGAGCAGTCTGCCACTTTCTTTAGGAGGAATGAATGAGTGTGTGTGAAAGTGAAGGGGGAGGGGTGCATATTTATACTTTGAGGCAAGGGTTAGGGTAAAAAGAAATATAATTAAAATAATATATTTAATTAATATAAATATTAATTAAATATATTATAATTAAATATTTCTTCTATTAACCCCTAAGACAAAAATACAAAACCCCAAAACAAACTCAAGCTCAGAAACCAAGGGTGTGGGGGTTTAGATGAGGTTACTTGGTGGCAACACTTGTCCATATAATTCTCAAGGTGACCTTTTTAACTTTATCATCACTGCATATGGGATACATCCCTCATGTGGTCATGCCCGTCTTCAAAGAGGGTCACACACCAACAACTACCTGATCAAGGACCAGATTGCCTCAGAACATATCTGGGGTCTTATCCACCAAGGTTCAAAACCAAGGATCAACCCATGCCTTAGACATGGGTACCCTGGAACACATCCAGGGGCCCTACACATATCTAAGGACTTAACTGCTTGGTCCCAGACCAAGAACCCCAGTGATATATTGGGGGCCCTCTCAAAGGTCTTTACTGCTTGGTCCCAGACCAAGAACCCCAGTTATCTACTGGGGGCCCTTACAAGGGTCTTTTGCCATGGCTCTGACTGTTTGGTCCCAGACCAAGAACCCCAGGAGTGCACTGGGGGCCCTAGTTCTCAACTAGGGTCTTTGCCATCCTCCCAGAGAATGGCTCTTGCAGCTGCTTTAAATTCAACAGATGTCATAAAGTCTCAATTCAAATACAAGAACTAGAACTACAAACAGGACTTTACGCTCTACCGCTCTAAGAAATGGATATGGTGCTAGGTGCGGAATGGTTGAAACAATTGGGAAGTTATACCACAAAACTTGAAGAACAATTCATGGAATTTAATTGGAAATGGAAACACTATAAATTATATAGTGTTGAAGATTCCACTCTCAAGAAGAATCAATTACAATTAACAAAAAAGGAGCAAGAAACACAATCAAACATACAACAGAAACAAGAGAAAGACCTCACCAACACGCAAGGCATGAATGATGTCAAACCCCTAAAAACAAATTAACTTCATTCCACCACGGAAAACATGCTTAACTAGAGAGAATCCTATTTACTATGCTTTGAGGACAAAGCATTCCTTAAGTGGGCAGCAATGTTATAAACATAATAACAAAAATATAGTAAATAATAACAATAATGTAATTAACTTAAATGAAAAGTCAAAGGGCACATACCCCTTCACCTTGTGACCAGTCAACGCATACAAGTAGACCGTCATGAGGCTCATTGTAACATTCATCATATTTTATCAATCATTATCAATCAATATATTTTATAAATCTACAGAAAAATATGTCTTCAAATTTATGTTGAAATGTTGGTCTTCAGATTTATGATGCTGGAAATTGTGCTTAATGCTGCTGCAATAAGGGTTTCAAGTTAGGGAAGACTCGTCACTTAGAGGAGAACTTTGGATGAGGTGCATTCTATATAATGTTCTTGCTGTTTTTGCTTCTTAATTGATTTTCATTTCTAAGAAAGATGTATCATTGATTTTCAGCTAGAAGATCTCTCCTTAATTGTCTCGCATGATCATACAAGGGCGCACTTGGAAGGACCTTTTATTGCTTCATTTTCAGCCACATAAATTCTACAGCCATTGGTAAATTTCTGCATGTTATTACAGCAGTTTTTACTTCCATTGTTCATTCATATTCAGCCCTCATAGTTACTTTATGACTTCATAAGCCCTTTTGGATATTAGGCATTAGTCATTCCCCATCAACCACCCTAAAAAAGATAAAGCTAATAAATCATTAAATTTCTGTTTTACTAAAACAACTCTTCACTATAGGCATTGTCCAACTGTTCTACGTTTTGGCCTCTTTCACCGGAATCCAACAATATAAATCTGCACGAAATCACAATTTTCTGTTGTTTAAATTGCATTTCTGAATGTAGAAATAGATTCAGCATGCTGAAAAACACCTGGGGCACTCAGATTATACAGAATTAACCACTTATATCTGTAGATCCAACAATTTCTCACCAGATTTCGAGCAAAATTAAACAGAAAATATCCCCGAAAAGAGCCAAAACATTTACCAGTTCAACTACAGCTTCACTATAGCCTAAGCCTCCATCACATAAAGCTTTAGTAATCCTAACCGTAGGGAGACCCCCTTGTGCTGAAGGAGAGCCGGCTTAAGAGAAAAGGGGTGCTATTGTGTTGACAGTGATAGCCCTCTTGAGTTACCCTTAGGCTTGCAACCACTTTTGGGACTTTGTAGCTTAAGTGCAAGATCAATCGAAAAAATCCCACATGAATAAACTGTATGTTGGATAATTGTGATTTTTCCAATATACAAATAGTAGATTGATTTTATCAACAACAAACCTACATACCAGCAATTCAAACATTCCCTCCAGATGGACTTGGATCTATGATGACCTCAGGAAAAAGCACATATAAACTATCGCCAGCAGAGGACTTGGAGTATTCATCAGCAAAACCTTGGCAATAGTAAGCATAACCCACTTGTTGATATGAACTATAAAGGAACATCTTTTGATGGTCTATTTTTGGTAAGAGCTCCCCTACCTGGCAACAAAAGAGTTCCAATCAATTCCTCTAAATGACATTCAGAAATATAACAAGTACCTGGGTCTCATAGTCACATGGATTGATGTAATATGAATCCAGTTATCCACGGTCAGATCTTATCCCACCCACAATTGGATCTATAGTGACAGTTTAAAAATTAACAGTAATATAATTGCACATGTATAACTGTTTTCAACTTGGATACAAATCATATATCCAATGGCAGTAACAGAGAACAATCAATATTCTAATGCAATGTTTCAGAATTGCAAACCATTTCAGATTGCAGTCTGCACCAAATCATCTGACCAAATTTGCAAGCATTAGAACAATAGTATCAAAAAACCTCACATCTAATAGACTAACAGTCTCAATACGTCAATAATATAAATGGACATATTCCATTGCTTGAAACTTTGGAGCTACAACTTACAAGTGATCATAAAATCATAATAACTCCAATGGCATTAACAGAGCACAAGTAGGCAAGAAATATTTCAACAATTTTTTGTTCCAATATTCAGAATCCCAATTTATTTCAAATTGCCCTATGCACCGCATCTTCTTATCAAGTAGTGAGCATCAAGAGAATGGTGTCAAGGAATCTTACCTGCTTGCAATAATGCTTCCACAACGTTAGCATGCCCACTGCTCACAGCAGAATGGAGTGGAGTCCACCCTTCCTCGTCACCATTGTTCACGCCACTTACAGATGGATCAAGACCTGCTAATATGCGAACGACCTATCTCCACAAACCAGGAGGATGACAACTCGTCAATTTGTTTTGCAAATGTTTTATGATCTCTTAAAATAATAGATGCATCTACATTCAATGCAGACATTAACATTCTTAACAACTAAGAGAGTATTCTAAAGAGCAAAACAACAACACTATGGGACCCTGAAACACTGATGGAGAAAGAAAGATGAGAAATGAAAAAGATCAAATCAATTTACATTTGACGCAAGCCTCACAACTAGAGATGATAAAAGAAAAAGTAGTTCACATAATCTATATTGTGACAGCAGACAGCAGGTTACACTGCTAATTATTACACCTAAAATATCAATTTTACAACAATGTGAGGTTTTTCAATAGCCATTATTTACTCCTAAAATGCCTACTTACAACGTGTATAAGACAGTCAACAATAACCATGGACTTGAGCAGTTATAGGAGACAGATAACATTGTTAGATTAAACTGCAACAGAAACAAAAGCATGACCATGACAAAAGAGAAGGAGAAATAGGCTAAAAAGAAACAGTCTAGCAATTGTAGGACTCTGAAAACAGTGATAAGAGAATACCTGATTCGATGTCCATCATTTAACCATGAAAAGTTAAACTACTTGTTATCCAATGAAACAAAACTAAACTAATACCAGGGCAATATCCAATGGCACTTTTGCAGTTGTTAACTATTCTACAGGTAAGAAAACGAGATGAAATGAGAGTGGTTCAGTGCTACGTATATGGAAATCAGACCCTAATTACCAAATTCCGGAGTCTTGACCATAAAAGTATTGTCTCATCCCAGTATCTTAGCACACAGACTGTTCTTATTGTATTCAACCTGCCTTGCAATCTTTTAAATATTTGTTGCACAAAAACCTCAAAGGAATGGCCATCTTCACGTCTCCATACTGCAGCATCATTGCCACCAACCATAACCAATAATGTGGTCAGCTGGAAAAATATGGAACAACATTTTCCTAAAAGATTAACTGTGCATAATGCATAACACTTAAATAACAATATTTCATTTTCTAATACTGAACTTCCCAGTAATGGATCAGATTTTTGTAGGTTGGTTGAGAAAAAAATAACTTGATCCTTAGCTTGTAATTTGTATGGGCTAATACAAAGAACTTAAGATCCATAATTTATCAAACTATCAATAATGACTACGGACACACCAAGTAGCTCATAACTTTCTAACTTCCAATTTTAGTGCACAAAACCGTGTAATTTGTAAATATTTTTAATTTGTTTCTCAAGATTGTGTAATGTCCCTAGGGCAAAATTTAGGGTTTATACTTGACCTTGCTGTATTTAAGACAAACAGTCTGCCTGCATATCACTCATTAACAGTTCTAACCCTAGTGGAAAAACTCGGCATTGGCAAAAAATCAGCAAGGGTCCTGAAAACATCGAATCAGAAAACCTCGGCAAACATTAAAAAATACATAATTTATTCTTTTTTTTTTCAAAATTTTAAACATTTTTCAATATATAAAGCGACAACAACATCATATAAACAGATAGGCACATAAATATGGAATCAGAGGCCAGATCAGAGGAGCTCCTTGAGGAAATTAGACATAGACCCACTACATCTATTTCAGCAGAGAGTCGGATATATCCCTCAGCCACATTGCGAGAGGATGTTGGTGGTTTAGCAGTGGAGCACCGGTTGAGGGAGGAGCATGAGGGGTACCCAGGATCACTGATGAGTATGGAGAGATATGATCCGGAGATACAGGAGGATGTCCATAGGTCACAAGGACCACCCTTCACGAGGGGTGTTGAGACAGTTGGGCACACACGTACACATGGGGATTCCAGAGCCAGGGGCAGTTATGAGGACACTTCCATTTGTGTTCCAGGATTGGTTGACCTTCATGTAGAGGATGACCCCGTAGTACAGCCAGGATCCATGATGTTGCAGGTATATACAAGAGATCCCATGTGTATGCAAGGGCACACAGTGATGAGTGGTAGTTCACAGAGACATATAGAGGTGTATAGTGGGATTCAGGGGGATGCGTTGGATTGCAGGGAGGAGATGTACTTAATAGATCATGGAGATTCCTCTCCCTTGCAGCAATATACAGATCTGGGAGATCACCTTCACCGCAGCAACAGTTGCATGAGTGATGATGGATGGAGAATGATTGACCCGTAGTTGGTGGAGATACCTATTGTTGTACCCGATGGTTGGTGTTCAGTGATGAGTGCAGGCGATTATTTACCATGGGTGTCGATGGACGAGCTTTTGGTTAAGTCTTTTGGATTGACCAAAGCATATGATGCTTTCCAGTCCTATAGTTGGTTGCAGATATTTATGATAGCCTTTCCCAATACTTTCATCATTGACAACAGCACAGGGGGAGCTAGACAGTGGCAGGGGACATGGAGAGTTGGTAGGTCGAGACCATCTGACAAGAGTGTCTTGATTGCATACATCAGGATAGGGGTGGATCATCAGGGGCAGACAGTTGAGGCCCTGAGCGTGATGGAGAGTATCCTAGGCCATGGGACAGAGGATATCTCAAAGGTTGTTACATACTCAGACTCTCATTGGGATGATGGTGGAGTGCTTTCGACAGTTACCAGTAGGGCACATCAGCAGTTAGTGGGGATTGGAAGTGATGAACTTCCAAATTTGACATGGGATCCGGGAGTCCATTGGGTCAATAGTTTGTTTCATCTTATGAGGATCCAAGAGTGGAGGATCCAGTATGGATACTTTGAGCAGACAGTCATGATCAGAGTAGAGTAGCACCAGCATGATGGTCCATGTCAGAGACTAGCATGGGACCCTGGGATTACAAGGTTGGGCATTTCATTGACTGATGGAGACGAGCGGACGTTTGCAAGGGGGAATCACTTTGATTTTCCATTGAGTTTCACTATTGGGGAGAGCACGTCACTGGCTGGTGATTCGTTGAGGTCTTGTAGTACCTCACTATGGCAGTAGCATGTTCAGTTGGCGGGGGTCGTGTTGAGTTTGGTATGGTCTGGTAGGATAGACCCATTTCGGGTTGAGGCCATGTGTTATTTGCAGGAGACTCATGGTGTTGATATGTTACAGAACTATACTCCACAGGGCATTGCAGTTCACATCTTGATATGGGATCCAGGGATTGGAGTGCTTGGTAGTTCAGTGTTTGATGGAGTTGAGTTTCGAGTAGAGTGATTGCTTGGGGAGTTGACTGAGATTCTTTGGCCATTGATCATTCTACTCATCAGGAGCATGTGGGTGTCATGCGTGGTGAGCACTTGGAGAGGCCACATCTTGAGGGGATTCTACCTTGTGTCACACAGGTGGATATGGGACCCCGGTATCATATGTAGTTGGATTCAATTATTGCTTGAGGACAAGCAATATTCCGGCAAGGAGGACTGTAATGTCCCCATTTTGGGACATTATAACTTTATAGAGTGTCATGCCTACCAGAGTAGCCAGATAGGGGTGACATTGAGTTCGGGAGATACTGAGGGGTTTTATTGGGCCCGACTTGCATCGTTCATCATCAGGATCCATTCTGCACAGCTTGGCTTTGGTTTCGTTGCATTTTGACGATTTCCGTAATTTTGAGTTATTATGGGTCATATCTCAATTAAATTCACTAAGGTCATAATAGGCATATTACTTGGAGAAACCTCTTAGTGTAATAGCTCATCGGAATCGGGAAGAAGATCACTACAGAATAAGATGATGAGAAGTGACTCTCAGTGGTCGGAGAAGCCATAAGGATGGATAAATCACTTTTTAGAGGTAAAATGGTTAATTAATTAATCAATTAAGTGATTTAATCAAGGAATAATAAAATAAAGTAAAAGTCACTTGGAGGTAAAAGGTCAACAGCGAATTAGGGTTTCGAGAAGCTATAAAGGAAGGGTAAATGACGTAATTCCTCATTATGCATTGTTATGATTTGATGTTGAGAGTTCCCAGAGGAGGAAAAGAGTCAACCTTGCTGTTTTGTGGATTTCTGGAGGAAACCAGCACCAATGATCAGTTTTGATGTTGAGAGACACACCCTAGCCCATCAGAGATACCATCCAGGTATTTCACCGAGCTATTCAGGAGTATCCAGTACAGTGTGCACAGCTCAGCCAGTGAGGGCGCAAGTCAGATTGAGGGTTTGTGGAGCTACACAAGGTCTGAGCTCAGATTGCAGTTTCCTTCCGACCCAGTGGAGATCCAGCCAGGGCGCTTCTATTGAGCCATTTATCATCAGATTCTGATGGTGGAATCTTGCAGAGCGCATCATCTAGCCATTTAGGGCACAGCTCTTCCGACAATACATTTGGGGTTGCAAACGGAGCATCAAGACAGATCCGGGGAAACCCTTCCGACCCAGTTCCGCATTTGGCGAGACGATCGTTTTGAGCCCTATAGCAGTTGATTCCGTCGGGGGAATCATTTGGGGCGCATCCAGTGTCCCAGGAGGTAAGCAAACCCCCCAGGGGTCCAGATCCAGTACCTCAGAGGCCAGATCTGATATCCGGCACTCATCCATTCCAGTCTAGAGGCTAGGGCACTTCTATTGGAGTAGTTTTCGACGCATTCCGACGATCTATCCTTCCAGACAAGTTTTCCAGCTGGTAGCAATTACCATATTTCTCTGGAGTCGCATATTTCTGTCGATCTATCCGTGCATGCATCAGATCTGCATTCATCTTCTGATCACGAGTATTTTTATGCTATTTGATTGTATTCCAGTGATGATCCATGAGATCTAGCTGACGATTATACTCTATATTTCCAGTGTGTATTGTATTTCCATGCTTGAGTCACATAATATATGTTATTGGGCAGTTGATGTTCTTTACTTCCGCATGCATCCTTTATATATTGTTTAAACCATAAATACACAACATACAGATGCAATAACCAACATGCACCTGAAATAACCAGTATGCACATAAAATAACCATAAAGATCTCAAACACACAACTGAAACGCATCTAGAAACCCCCAGTGTATCAGATCTGCAAGACAGAACATTGGATCAGTAGAAAATATATTGATCTACGGGATCAGGGATATTTCAGTATATGTATGAATCTCCTCCTCCTCCTCCTCCTCCTCCTCCTGCTGGTGTTGTTTCTCCTGGTCCCCTTCCTCTAACCATGCAGGTGCCTCATCCAAGAGAGGCACCTCAATCTCCACCCTCCACTTAGACAATATATCAATATTGTCCAAAGAAATGACATCCACTTCTGGCTCTTTCTCTATCTGCGTCATCCAAAGTCAAAGATTGTAGTGAACGTACACCAAGTCATTAAGACGTGGAAATGCCAACCTATAAGAGGGTCATAAAAGACTTGATGAGTGTTGAGGGTTATAAATTTAAATTACAATAAATGTAATTGACTAATTGCTTTGTTAAAGTTCTAACTTCTAACCTGTTGCGTCTTTTGGAGTGTATTTTGTCAAAAATACTCCAAT
>SNQJ01S0054372.1:26212-54814 GCA_010110895.2 Picea sitchensis | reverse complement strand
CCATGCCTCTCCATAAGCATCCTACCAGCAACCACATAATTAGTTGCATTATCTGTCACGATTTGCACCACATGGTGTGCACCAATCTCCTCGATGAACCCATGCAACAACTCACATAATAATGTTGCATCTTTCACATGTGCAGATGCATCAACTGATTTTATGAACATGGAACCTTTGGGACAATGTACCATGAAATTGAGAAGGGTCCTATCCTTCCCATCTGTCCATCCATCGGACATCACTATGCACCCGGAGCTTTCCCATGATTCCTTGAACTCCCCCAACCTGGCATTGATGTCCTTCTTCTCTGCTTGAAGAATAGGCCCCGCAACTCCTCATATGAAGGGGCTTTAAACCCCAGGCCAACAACTGCAATGGCATCACACATCGGCTGCTAAAATGGGTTGTTTCTGGTGATGGTGAGAGGTAAGACACTCCAGAAAAGACACCTCCCCATTAACCTTCTTGCTTCTTGTTGCTCCCTTTTTTTAACCAATGATTTAATTGATGGTTGTGCTCCAGGTCCAGTTCTTGGAACAAAGTAAGATGGGATCTTCCCAACAGGTGAATCTGTGGCTGTGGAGCCCCTCCCGCTACCCTCAGTGGCATTGGCAGATATCCCTGGTGAACTTTGATATATCTTAAAAGCTGCAAGTTCAGCTTTTTTTGCAGCTGACTCTTCCTTCTTTCTTTCCTTTGTATTAATTGAATCATGGGCGGCTCTCATAATCTCTGCGCTCACATTTGAACAAGGCCCAACATCATGCCCCGGAATTTTGGCCAAATGGTATTTCAACCTGTATACTCCTCCTGTAATATGTGTCCTACATAATTTGCAAAATAAAGAATTTCGGTTTGTTCCTTCTTCAGGGTCACCATACTCCCACAGTGTATCCAAGGCTCTAGGCATGTTTGTTGAGTGCTATGGGAATGGACCTAGGGAAAAATAACACAAAAAAAAACATTAAACCCCACTTGAAAAAAATATTGCAGCATATTAATTTAAAAAATCAGCCATCCAAAGAAGAATGTTAGCCATGAAAAATGGCATCAACAAGGTGGCTAAAAAACTAAAAAAACAAGCTAAATAACCCATTGAAATTTTCCAAAAAAACCCTTACATTTTGTTTGTTCTATAAATTATTGGTAAGATGATAAAAAATAAAAAATAAAAATCTAAGCAAACAAAGAAGCAAGAAAACATGCAAGTGTATGGAAATAATTAGCATACAAATTGGGAAGGGCATACATACCTGTGCTTGGAGGTTGTGAATGAAAATTTCAAAGATCCAACCGGTTGAAGTTTGAACCTTGCTCCACCACAAAAATCTTCAAAGTTTGTGGATGAATCCACTACCCTGCCTTTGCACACCTCAAAAATGCTTGATGGCCTCCACAAAACTTCTTTCCTTGCTGCTCCACACAAAAAAAAAAACACAATGATCAAAAAAAACCGAATCGGGCTTTTTATCCCACGGCCTGGGCGACTTTGGCGAGTTTTTCCGAGTTTTTCCCGAGTTTTTGAAAAAATCACGATTTTTTCAAACCCCAAAATATCACGATTTCTGGTTTTGAAAAAATCAGCCTGCTGAAAAAATTGCGATTTTGCCGATTTTTTCCGATTACTCGGCGATTTTTTCTACTAGGGTTCTAACAACTCATAGAATAATAACGGTTTCACTAAATACATTAAATGCAACCAGCTGTTCAGAATTCCAATGCACAGTAAATAGATAGTGGCAGCCTATTTCGTTACAACCACAGCATTATAACGATTACTATTGGCTGAAATAGCAGCAGCATGAATTCTCCTAACACACGGACCTATTGGCTGTCATAACAGCAGACAATGTCTCTACATAAACAATATCAATTATTAAACTGGGAACCGCTTAGACTGCTCAGAAATATTATGGCTACTGTAGCAGCCACACTTTACAACAAAATATGTCAAATAATGATGAAACCTGGGGTTTGGCTATAGAGGACAGTGCTGCTGATGCTCCTCTGCTGATGCACAGATGGGCTGATTACGGCTGGATCCTCCCCTAGGTCCTTTCTGCTGTCCCTGGGCCAACTCGGCCCTCACCCCATGCTACAGTATGAGCTCAGACTGTAAAAGAGGCCTGAAATCAGCCAGTCCAACCCTTGGCCTGGCTGTAATTCTTGCTGTGATCCTTGCTGAGGTTGGTTCAGTGACAAATTCAGGCTCGACCTCCTCCAGTGGTGGAGAATAGGGGCTCGGCACCCTTCTCCTTCCCTCTGCTGCCGCCCAAGACAGTGTGCAGGGTTTAAAACCCTCCTCCTGTCCACATAAATTGAGCTCGGCCTCCTTCACAAGGACTAAAACCAGTGCTGAGGGGTTCGGCCCCTCTCTCAGGCTGACTGTTCAGGATTACTTTCAGGGCTCAGCCCTACCAAGCTCGCTCAGATTTGAGCTCGGCCTGCAACTATACTATATCTGACCTGCAACAGACCCTCAATCCCTTACAGCAGATCCTCTCAAGCTTAGAACAGTCCAGAAATTAGATGTGAAGCAGATAATTGAACAGATCTGTCCAGAGTTGGGCTAGGGTGAGCACAAGGCACCACTGAACCCCAACAGAAAGAGAGGGTTTTGCCAAAACCCTCCAAAAACCTGAGGTAAAAGCCTCCAGACTTGAGGCAAAGCCTCCAAAGGAAGAAACAAGAAGTTCAAAACCAAATTCACATGATGAGGAATGTGTCTCCCCTACTCCTTATATACTTTTTGCCTTTAGCTTGTCCCCTTCTCTCTTTTTGCCACTTGGCACTTTAGATGACTTGTTCTTTAAGTTGGGTGACATAAAGTCACTTTACCCCCTTTTAATTCTTCTTTTTACCCAATGTCACTTTAAAAATCAAACGTTGTCTCCTTGGTGGCTTTATTCAACTCCACGGCTCCCTTTCTTTGGGGCTATAGCCTACGGGGAGTCCCCTTAGACTAATATGCCCTCCCTCTAATGAGGTCAAAAGGGAGGGGACATGACAGATTGCTTTAGAAACTTTGGAACTCCATTAAATGAAAACCAGTACATTTCACACTCTCCACTTTCATAAAGTTTGAATAGCAATCAGATCAGAATAACTATCAAAATACTTGAGTAGGGTAATATAATAATATCTGGGGAGTGGCAACACATGAATCCATGCTCATACGGTATACCAGATTGCATACTATTGCTCATGCTCCTCAAGTTGTCATTTAATGGACTAAGAAAACCAGCACGTCTTTGTTTAGCAATCGAGACCACTAGAAACTTACCAGATTTTTGTTTCTCTGATTTTTCATTCCCAAAGCTCTATTGAGGAAAACCAATGCTTTTTTCAAAGATTGCTTTATAGACTCCGGAACTCCTCTCAATGAAAACCAGTACATTTCACACTCTCCCCTTTCAGAATGTTTGAATAGCAAATCAGAATAACTATATACATACTTTCAGTAGGATTATATAATAACATCTAGGGAGTGGCAAAAGATTAAATGTGTGCTCAACGCCTAATGGCATACTCCGTTGGTCACACTCCTCAAATTGTCACTAAGCAATGGACTAGGAAAACCAGCATGTTTGATCCACGTGCCCATCCAGGGCCATCTCAGAAACGGCCCTGACACTGGCAATTTTCAGGATCTAAACTTCCAAAGCATTTTTCAGGGTTTCCCATGCGATTTTTGAGGGGTTTACACCCAACAGCCAGCAACCCAGCTCAGTGTGCTAATTTCTTTCCAACAAGCTAAAGAAGACCTAAAATGGAGCATCAAGGGAAAAGTTACAATCTTGGCAAGGCTCCTATTTTTTCAAACAGTTCATATTCATCCACCTCAACGTTCCCACTCAACCCTAACTTCATGCTATGGTTAGACTTATAACTTATTGTATATTGAGGTTTTGCCTCTTAGGGTCTTTTAGCATTATTATAAAATGCAATTTCAACCTCTTGTTATGGGAATTTTGTGGATAAGTGTAGTCGTCACATCTCTTCTCATAGATAAGTTACCACCATGTATTGCTATGTACATCGCAGTGTTTTTCACCATTGATTATTAATAAAAAATTGGTTTTCACTGCAATACTCTACGCTCAATATGGTATCTTGTGTTCTCTCTGCAATACTCTACTTTCAATATGGTATCTTGTGTTATCTCTGCAATATTATGTCACTTCATTCTCAATCCAATCTGGGTCAATGGTATCTAGTACAGGGACTTGACACAATGGGTGCCATTGCTATTCAAAGGGGAAGTACTGCCCAAAGGACCATCCAGGGCCATCTCATAACGGTCCAGACATTGGCAATTTTAGCAGCCTTCCCATGTGCTTTTTGAGGGGTTTATGCCCAACGGCCGAGGACCCAGCATAGTCTACCACTTTTCTTTCCAACACATGAAAGAAAACTCTAAACAAAGCACCAAGGGGAAATTTATGATCTTGGCAAGACTCCCCTTTTATTTGGACAGCTCAGTTTCATCCAGAATAGCACTCCCACTGAGCCCTAACTTTATGCTAGGGTTAGGGTTCTTGCATATGAATGTTTTTGCCTCTTAGGTTATTTTGGGATTATTATAAAATGTAGTTTAAGACTCTTGTTATGGACTTTTTGCAAATTGTGTTGAACATACATTCAGCTGTATAAAAGCAACGCCCAAGTATTTGTTGTGATGCAATGGAGGTGATGGATGTTGCTGCAGCTCATGTTATTCTTGGGCTTCTGGTTGTTGATATGGAACTTCTAAACTCGAACACTTTACTACATCCCAATATAACACGTCATTGTGTAATTGCTGCTAAGGTCATAACTATACCCTGTAAATGATCAAATTTGTATCAACAATGGAACGACTTTATATGTACATTGCTAATTCTTCCAGCTGGCAGACGATTGCTATTTCTTCCAGGAAGCAGACAACTGCAGAGAGCACTGTTTGAAAGTTGCTTTTATTTTTTTTGCAACCTTCTGATTTTTCTGGCAGTTATAAAAAATTCTGTGTCTAACTAATAATGCATCATAATGCATGGAACGTCTAACTAATATCTTCCACTAAACGGCACAGTGTAAGTCTTGCTTCAGCTTCACTTCTCTGTTTTTGCTGAAAAAGTCTCAACTCTCAAGCGGTTCCTCTCATTTGCATGGTCACTTTAAAACTTGAATGTGTGAAAAATTTCTTTATGACAATATCTTTGTCACTATACATCACGATTCACAATTAATTCCTTGTTGATTTGTCTAACAACAACACCTTTGTACTGTTGCATAGCATGATGCATCTATCAGTATTTACATTTTTGCACTTAAAAAGTTGAGCAAAGCTCATTGGCATTGTAGTTGGCCATTTGAAGTAAGTCTGTCAAATTCATGGTAATGTTTAAACTTTAAAGAATGCCCATGTAATGACTTTAAAAGATATCTAAGAATATCATCCAGCGTGAAACAGAAAAAGTATACACTCTATACTTCATGTGATGTGAAACATAGAGTAACTTGAATGTGGAAGGATAATGAAGATACTTCAGCAGTTTAAGCAAAATTGTACCATGGGGTATGTCTACACAGTGGTTTTCATTTCTGGCCCTAAAATAGTTAACTAATACCACAATTTAATTTAATCCAGGAGGGTTATTTTAACATGTCTAAAAGAATGCTGAAGAATAATGTCAACATACGATCTTCTCCAAGTCATTTGGTATCGAATCCTTTAAGGATCACATTCATGCAGTTACATTAAAAAATATAAAGTCCATAGTCTTATTATCATCCCAATAATCGTTCTTGATTACTCTTGGCCCTTTAAGTTCACATATTCAAGTTCATATCACTAATGTTTCCAAAGACATTAACATTCCGTCAAAAATAAGGTCGAGTGTCAAATCAATATTTCCTTTTTTTCTAAAATATAATATAAGATGGTAACATATTTAATATTTTCAAAAGGAAAAATATATTCTCTTGACTTTGCCTGAGAATGATAGGGCATTTTCTCATCTTCTAGTCTAGATAGGTGGTTCATGGTAAAGTGTCCAGCTCATAGGGGACACCTACTGTCCTAACTTGCATGGAAACGGATAATTTAACATGTCTAAAAGAAAGCTAAAGGATAATATCAGCATATGATCTTCTCAAAGTCGTTTGGTATTGAACCCTTTGAGGATCACATTGAAGTGGTTACATAAAAAAACATACTCTCTAATTTTATTTCCATCCCAACAATCTTTCTTGATTACACTTTGCACTTTTCACAAATTCAAGTCCATATCACCAATGTTTCCAAAGACATTAATGTTCCATCAAAAATAAGGTAGAGTGTCTTTGATCATAGGGGGAACCACACAGTTAGTGACTATGAATGAATGTTATTTCTGTGTGAATGCATCAATTGTATGTGAACTCATAGATATATTCTCTTTTTTTCAAATTTAATATGAGATGATAACATATTTTCAAAAGGGAAAAACATGTTCTCTTGACCTAGCCTGCAAATGATGGGCCATTTTCTTGTGTCTTCTAGTCTAGATAGGTGGTTCATGGGTAAAGTGTCCACTAAAAGAATGCTAAAGGATAATGTCAGCATATGATCTTCTCAAAGTCATTTGGTATTGAGCACTTTGAGGATCACATTCAAGTGCTTACATTAAAAAACATAAACTCTCTAGCTTTATTACCATCCCAATAATCTTTCTTGATTACACTTAGCACTTTTCACATATTCGAGTCCATATCAATAATGTTTCCAAAGACATTAATGTTCCGACAAAAAAAGTCATCATCAAACACAGGGGGAACTGCTCAGTCAGTGACCTTTGATTAATGTCATTTGTGTGTGAGTGCATATAGATAAATTCCCTTTTTTTAATTTAATATGAAATGGTAACATAACTTCAAACAGAAAAAATATATTTTCTTCACCTTCCATACAAATGATGGGTATTTTCTTGTGTCTTTTAGTCTAGATAGGAAGCTCATGAGTATGAGTAAAGTGTCCAGCCCATAGGGGGCACCTCCTAGACTATCTTGTATGGAAACGGATACAAATCCAAATCTGGATCCAGGTCAAGGTTTGGATATCTGGAAACCATATCTAAAGAAAGATAAGTAAATAACATGAACTAAAAGCATAGAAAATTCAGATCTATAAATATATTTTTCTCTAAATCATTCTCACAAACTCAGAAATGCAGACTACTACGAGAAAATTAGATTGTGTGTTATAGGGGCTATTTATAGGCAAAAGTGAGGGTTTTACAGCCTCACACTTTGCTTTTTAATGTGTTTTTAACAAAAAACAGATTTTTTGGAGGATCCCCCTACATGAGGTTTCTGGCAAGATGAAAACAAGGCTTGAGCAAACCCTCTAGGCTCTAGCACTTCCAAATCATAATCATATCTAGAATGTATCTAAATCCGGATGCACAGATTCTGGATCCTCCATAGGTGGATATGGTAAGATAGCTCCTAGCTATAGAGGTTCACTAGGATTAATGGGTATGTATATTTAGGGCTCTTACCCATAACTTCCATATCTCTCCTATCTCTACTAAATCTTTAATCCCAATGGGTCAATAGTAGATAAGTGTCAAGTGTACGTGTCACACCTCCCAATTGTGTATGCCTCATGCATTGTATTATGACCCTGATGGGGATATATATGGGGCTAAATGCATATGTGATAGTGGGTCGAGCCTGTTAGTGGGTCCACACAGGCAGTGAGTGAGAATATGTATACATATAAGTCAATAGAGTCATTATTGTATGCATGGGTGTTGATTTTCCTACAAACCCAGCACCCGACTAATAATCCAAATAAAATCGATTCATTAATTATTAGCACAGCTAGGTTATCAATGAAAATTCAGCAGAAGCATAAACACAGAAACCAATCACACATTGCACAAGATATTCGGGTGAACACCCCTGGAAAAACCCTTGCGGGAAAACCAGATCTGTGATTATTTTATTGCTATAAAATCAAGGCTCCCGTCCCGAGATAATGGCCCTTCATAGGATTACAATGCAATTATAACCTAACCCACCTGGCTGCTATCTCCCTTGCTGTCGTTCACACCTTTCCTCAGCCCTGGCCACTCACACTTGGATGAACTCTCTTCACCCGCTAAATGAGATTTCATCACTCTCTACTCAGTGTGTCTCATCCTCTCACCTAGGCTGCCTTTTATTACATTGAGTTAACCCTAAATCCAAAACCCTAGATCTCCTAAAGTGATAAACAGTTGAGATCTAATCTCACATTCACTTTAAATCTAACGGCTAGGACTTAATCAACTCACTTAAGTTACTAATGCCAAGTAAACTTAGGCACTTAACTTAATTAATATAAAAGTGCATTCACTTTAATAATTACACATAAAGTGAACTCCTAAGGTTTTTTGAGAGGTTACAAGGACAACTTCCACATGCTAGACACCGAGCCTATGTGGAGGTACCTGTCTGATGTTAATACATCAACACTCCCTCTTAGTGAGGAAGGTACTTCTACCACCTGGAGGTGACTCTATCTTCGCTATCAAATCTGCTACCGTGCCTTCTCTCCAATCCACCCGATTGGTTGCTCCCTCTAACACGAAAATTGTTCCAGCCATCTCGTTAGGACCCGATTACAAAGACTTGTTGCCTATGCTCCTAGAAGCCTCCTACTTATGAGAATCCTGCATGGTCATCTCGTACCATGACTTCTTTTGGACGAACTTGGAAGGTTGATCCTTCCCCCTTGAACCTGAAGGTTGACTCCCTCTAAGTTGCTCAACCTTCGAAGCTACCAATTGCTTGTCCTCTGTCACTCTATTGTTGCTTGCCATAGCTCGCATAGGTTGGCCCTTTAGCCTATACAGGTTGCTCTCTCTAAATCCAAAGATAGCTACTTTGTCTGAGATAGATCCTCTGGGCATGATCAATGCCTGTCCATCTCGGAATAAGACCTCATAGCCCTTCTTCTTAATCGTCGAGACTGAGAGCACACTCCTCCTGAGTTCTAGCACCCATAGCACATTTGTCACTCTCAATATGCCACTTGACTCCATCTGGAATGGCACTATTCCAAATCCATGCACTGCATGCTTGGTCCCCATACCAAGTTCCACATACAAACCTAAGTCAAACTCCGTGAAGCTCTCAAACACCTCTCGTGCTCCTGTCAGATGACATGTGGCTCCACTATCTATCAACCATGCATCAACTGATGTGGTTCCTAAGGTAGTCTAGGAAACAAGAGCTCTGACTGCTCAAACTTCTTGGCAAACTCATCCATTTAAGCCTTTTCCAACTCAGCTACATCTGGTTGCATCTCGTTTCCCCCCTCATTCTTGTTCGAACATTGACCTGCATAGTGCCCAAACTTGCGACATCCATAGCACTTGACCTTGCTCATGTCCTTCTTTCCATCTCGAGAGGTAGACTCTCCACCGGAAAACTTCTTGAACTTGCCCTTCTTTACTCCGCTAGCAAGAGCAACGTTCGCATCCTCATTCTTGTGCCGACCTCCATTCAGTTCTTCATCTCGAAGCTCTTCCTGAGCGAAGTCATTCCATAACCTTGACCAATCAGGGAGGGTCTCTCATGCCACAATTACTTTGATGAACGGTGTCCACTCCTTCCTGAATCCTTTGAGCATTGTCCTCACCAACTCCAAATCAGCCACTGTCTCCGCAACTGCAGCCAATTCATCTCAAACCTATTGAATCCAGGTGAGATAACTTGTCACCATATCTGATCTTGTCATCTTTGTGTCTCTGAGCTTCTCTCTCATCATCATCTTGCGATTCTCATTCTTGCTTTGAAACAAACACTTCAGAGCTTCCCACATGTCCCTAGTTGTTGTCTTTCTTGATAAATGAAGGATCAAGTGATCCTTCACTCCATCTAGAATGATGTGTCTGGCTTTCACATCCTGTTGATTATGGATGACCAGTGCTACCGCATCTGTTGGTGGAGTTATCTGGGTATTAGCAAATTCCCAGATCTCGTTCTCCATCAACACCAACATAATCCTCTCCTTCCAAGGACTGTAGTTGGACACCTCATCCAACCTTTCCTTGAATCGCAATCCCGAAGTTGCCATCTCTGCAACCTGCTGATAAACTCAAATCTAGCTTCCCGAACCCACTGCCCGGGTTTGTTGCCCACTGCCCGAGCTTGTTGCCCACTGCTCGCAGCGTCTTACAGTTGCTTGGATCCTTTTTTGGGCTGCCCGAAGCTTTTCTAGACGCTGCCTTGTTGCCCAGCAGTTCTGCACGCTGCCCGGACCTCCCTGGACTGACTTAGGATGTTTGTTGGGTCAGATCCTCTAACCCACGAGCTCACCCTTGCTCGAGGCCACTACAGCTCCCACGTGCCCCTTCGTTGGGTGGCAGTTACGGTTATCGGCCCTTCCTAAACTGGTAATCTCTCTTACAGCACGTTGTAGCTATCGACCCCTTCTCCCAGCGGTCGAATCTCCCATCCCAACTGCTTTTCCAACGTCCACACGATCCCTCTCAGTTGGCTATCTCATGTCCACTGCAGTCTGAGTTCAATATGTACGGGTGTATGACATACAATCACTTTACCCTCTCTGCAACTACAAACTTTTTAGAAAATTCCCGTAGAAAAAAATTTCTCGTTGCAGAAATCCAATCTTATGCAAATATGGCTTCCTCGTCAAAGTCCAGGCTCTAATACCATGTTGATTTTCCTGCAAACCCAGCACCCGACTAATAATCCAAATAAAATCGATTCATTAATTATTAGCACAGCTAGGTTATCAACGAAAATTCAGCAGAAGCATAAAAACATAAACCAATCACACATTGCACAAGATATTCGGGTGAACACCCCTGGAAAAACCCTTCGGGAAAATCAGATCTGTGATGATTTTATTGTTATAAAATCAGGGCTCCTGATCTTCAGTTTCATATTCATCATTATTTAATCTTCTTTCTTTTGCCATGAGAGTTGAAATAACAGATGGTCATGTTTTATAGGTTTCTCTTACTAGGAGCTAGGGTTTATGCAGGCCTAGGGTTCCTCAATGCACAGGGATGAGGAAATCCTAGACTACTATGAAGAACCCTTGGAGGGATGTTCCCTCTTTATCAATGGCCCTCCCCTAGTGTGCCTCAACTAGGTGGTGCTTTTTGCCATAAGCCAACAGATTCAAACCTTCCATATCCATTCCATGGTGTTGAGGGTGACAATGGTGATAGAAGGCTTTTGCAACAAGAAGATATAGCATTTGTAAATTCTATTAACTATTTTGATAGTCCACAGAAAGGAAGACATCAAACCAATGCCTTTCTGGATGGAGAATTGGGAGGCAAGGAACACTTCAAGACATATACATGTAACCCTAATATTCCAGGGAGAGAAGGAGCTAAGGTGAAGAGGAAGGAATACTCTCCAACAAATCAAGGTCCTTGAGGCAAGAAGTGTGTCAAAAAAAGAAAAAGATCAATCTAGTTCTTGATGAAGACATCAAAATGCACCAAGTCGTAGGGATGGCAAACAAAGCCCTCATGGGGCGACTTTATGGCCATTTCATATCAAAACTAAGTCTTAGGTAGTGGATGAAGCAAATATGGGAGCCTCAACTTTGATATATCCCAAAATCCCATATATTGGTGAGAGGGTGGATGGCCTTTATCATTCGAACAGATGAAGATACAACTACAATCCTAGGTAGGCATTGGTGGTGAAACAATGCACCCATCACTACAAAGGTGGAGCCTATGTTTCGATTTGAGGGTGGAGAGATCATTTGTGCAGCCTATATGAATTAAATTCTCTAGCCTTCCTCTGGAATTTTGATCCATGGAAATGTTCAAGGAAATAGGGAACTCGATTGGTTCCTTCTTAGCAGCAGATAAAAGGTTCAAAAATTCAAGCCAACGCACAATAGCACTTGTGGACGTCAACCCACATGAAGGATTGGCAGAAGAAATTTCTTTGGTGGTTTGGGGGAAGATCGTCAAACCATTGACTATGTCGAAGTTCCTTTTTGTTTTGCACAATGCCACTCATATGATGGCCATGTAGCTAGCAATTGTAAGCTCAAATTCATGAAGAAAGTCTAGAAGAGGAAGGACGTCGAAGCAATCCCATTAACTCAAGGGAATCCCTCATCTCCTCAAAAGATCCAATGTTTGTCAAATCCTAGTCAAGGGAATGATAAGCAGTTGAGGAAGGCTAATCAAGGTATGGGTACCACAACCGTAGTCTGGCCACAAGATTGAATGCTAGAAGCAAAGGACTTGCGAAAGAAGACCCTAATGGAGTCACAATCTACTATTGAACCAACAAAGGCATTCACATCCTCTCGGTTCTAGTGCATTATGGGGAAAAATGATAGTCTAGATATAGGAATCTCGAATGTACTGGGTAACTACTAACCCTAAAAAACCGTTGTCTGGGGGGGTAAAACGCCGAATTCTAGTATGGGAAGAAGCTAACTAATAGTTTCAACCCTTATGGTTACAAAGGGGGGTTATGGGGAAGCCAGTGACAATCAAAGCTCATGAACAACAAGGAGAACAAAGGAGAGGTCTTTGAATAGACCTCCTATGTCGATAGAGAGGGGGGCTCCTCTCTGTTGATCAACCCAACAATCCCCTCTATTCCAAACAACTTGCGTTGGTTCTATTAGAAGAAGGAAATGAGGGAGGCCTAGGGAAAGATGAGCACAAGGATATCCAACCCACCTCCAGAGGTAGGCAATCACACATTTCAATTGCCCAAAGCAAAGCTAGAAAGAAAATCCTGCATGGAAAGCAGAAGACTCCAAATAAGGTCCTTAGAGCAAACTAAGCCCTCGAAAAGGAATGTCGATGAATATTATGTCTTTAACATCAAGGACTTACGCAACCTAGCAAAAAAACTAGGACCTTCATAACCATGGAATAATTCTTATACAAGAAACTATGGGGGAGAGATTAAGTTTCAAGGAGAATTGATTAAGTTCATGAAGGACTGAGACTTTTTATGGGTTGACTCTGGGTAGATCAAGGGGGTGAGTAATTGGTTGGAGAAATGGTATTTTTAGGTTATCTAACTCAAAGATTTTTTGTTCAAGTATTGGAGCAGAGATCTACTCCCTAGAGATAGGAGAATCCTATTATGTCATCAATATTTAATAATGGGCCATGTTGCCTCCCCAGTTGCACCAGGAAGGACTCACGATGAACCGCAAAGATTGAAGTCCAATCGGGCATTATGGCCCCTTGATTTTTTCTTCTTCTTCCTCTTCTTTACGCATGGTCCATACCCCCATGGGAAAATTGTAATAAAATGAGCTAGCATGGGGTCTTTTGTATGTAAAAGGCTCAGCTCCCTAAGACATGGTCATTAGTGCATACTCTAGAGTGTTTTTTTCAATTGGTCAATTATACCTTGCTTTTTAGCGACTTATAATTTTCTAAGTTTTTTCACTCATTCCTCCAAAGTTGGAGTGTGTCTTAATGGTTAGGCCTTAGTGTGTTTTGTCTGAGTCTAGTGTCAAATGTATATTACCATGCTAATCATTTGTCCAAAGTCTTATGGACATCCATTAGGTCCCTCTAGGATTTTTAATGTTTTTCTATCATTAACAAATTCTCGTAGAATGGGAATTTTCCTTGTAAAGTTATGTAAATATTAAATAAGTGGTACTAGGAGAAGTTATATGCCTTGGGGGTATTGTTTGCTAACCCAGAATACTCCTTTTACACTTGTACCCCCTTTTTGAGAGAAACTATTGACTTTTTCTCATAGAAAACCAATATTTCCTCAAAAAGGTGAATAAATCAACTCCCTATTTTTAAGGAAACATGTCTGGGACATGTTTTTGGCTTGTCTTCAATTCACTTAGCCTCACTGGTTGTTAGTGGCTATTGACTGAAAGTAAGGAGTTAGGTGTTGAGTTAAGTGTAGAGGGTGGAGATCCAATGAGGGAGTGTGCCCTCTCTCTTGAAAGATGGCGCACTCTCCTTGAGGGCGCCAATCCAAGGAGAGGCGCACCTCCCTCTTGTTAAGTGTCACCTTCCCTCTCTCCCAAGAGTTGGAGTGGTGGCACTTTGCTTGAGTTGTGGCACTTGCTTGGAGTTATCTTGAGTGGTGGCAATCTTTCCCTCTCACATGTGACGCCCCTACCTTGAGATAACTCGCCCTCTAGATTTGGAAATTGCTCCCTCTTCTCCATAAAAGGAAGTTGACCCCTCTCTTCATGGTTAATGAGAGTTTGGCTAAGCTTGTCTATTGTACTATCATTGTAATACTATTTCTTAGAATAAAGAAGACTTTGGAGGTCAAGAAGGTGGTTTGCATTACTTGTGTCGATGATTGATGTCCTGTACTTGATATATGATGTAATCTTAGTTTCGTTTTTTGCATTTTATTAGTTAATTTGACCTTTGAAGGGGTGTTGTCACCCAGAAGGATAAGATCTCATTAAGCTAATCAACTTTTTAGGATCTTATTGTCTTTCTAGACTAGAGATATTTGATTTGCATGTGTATTTTATTTAATTAACATGCTATCCAAGTCTCTTTTGTAGGATGCACCATATTTAACGGTTTTGTGCAAGTTTTCTAAGCTTTACAAGTCCTCATGTTTGGAGAAGTAGTTGGACTAGATTGTACCTTCTACATGCTCCAAGCCTCTTGAGAATGTAGTCCCTCAGCATTCCACTGGGAGACTCCATAGCCCAAGGATTCTGAAACTATCAAGCTTCTCTCTCTCTCTCTCTCTCACACACACACACACACAAAAAAAAAATTAAAAGTTTTCTTGGTTACTTTCCTTACATGCAAGTAGATCTAGTTTCTAATTATAAATCCTACATAGATCTTTAATTTTGCATGCATGCATGCATAGATCTAGATTGCATGCTTAAATTTGAAATCATTTAAGCTAGATCTATCACAGAAGTTTCATCTTTTAGCAAGTATTTTATAGCTAAATCTTAATAGCTGAAAGATAGATAAGTCTTTAGAGCTTTAAATTCTTTATTTGGCAATCTTAGTGCCTTTTTGCTTGTTGTCCGAAATAGCAAACAAAAACCACTAAGAGAGTTAGCTTTTTTGCTTGCTTTCTTGGTCATTTTTTGACATGTCCCCATTTTTGGGTTCCCCTGTTCTACAGTGGAAATGACTTTCGTCGCTTGTCAATGAAGAAAAAGGGAGTCAAAAAAGGGGTTATTTAATGTCAATGGATTAGGAGATGTTATGTTTTTTAAGTGACATCAAGGAAATAAAGTAACTTTAGATTAATAAGTTACTTAAGCATTATTAAAGTGACTTTTAATCTTAAAGTGAAAGTAAAAGGGGAATAAGAGTCATATTTGATTTAGTCAAAGAGGGGAAAGTTCTAGAAGTCATGGAAGAAGGATAAAAGGAGGAGTAACGCCTCACTTTGTCATTATGATTTGATCTCTCATTACGGAGTGCTCTTGGAGCCATTGTTTCGTTAGGATTTAGCAAAACCCTTCCACCATTGCAATCTAGTTTTGGTGGTGCAATATCCACCCTAGCTAGACAAGGAGGATCCATCCAAGATCTTCAACTGAGCTTCATTTGTGGTTTGATATCAGTTTGGAGGTGCAGATTCGTAGGGTTTTCTAGTGGTGACCGTGACATCATCTAGGTTTTGGTTTATCATTGTGTGTTTTTCATTGATGTAGTGTAGCTGCCATAGCAGCCACTGGATTATTGTATTCATATTTTCATTCATAATAAAATAATCCATGATTCTTTTCTATTCCATGTGTATCTAGTTTTGTCGGTAATATGTTTGACGAAATGTCTCTAGTGAAATGAACGCCAAGTGTTTGTGGAAAAATAACGTAATAGCATAGGAATTCATGATATCCCTATCTAGCTCTGTTGGGGATATTACAATGGTATCAAAGCTGGAGATCTTGCCAACTTGAAGGGAAACAATTGGTTAGTGGATCAATTCTATAGTGGAGTTGGGTTTACTTGGTGGAATCGTTTGTCTTCTATGGGACGTGTTATTTGCAGGTGGACCGTTTTCTTTGTTGGGGTTGTGATCTCTCATATCTGGGCCGAGATCTATTAGAGTTGGTCATGTATTCCTTGTGGAGGGTCGAGCTCTCAAGCTGGGCCGAATTTCTATTAGAGATGATCATGTATGCCTTGTGAATGGTTGATTTTCACATTTGGGGGTCGAGTTCATTGGAGCTTAGTCAAATTTAGTGTGTGGGGGTTGAGCTATAGTGCCAAGGCCGAATTCCAGTGAGTGTTGGGTCGAGTCTTTGGTTGTTGGTCGAATCATATCTATTGGGGCCAAGTCCTTGCATGAGTGGGTCACATTATTGGTGAGGGAGATCGAGTTCCATCCTGCAGAGGTCGTGTTTATCCAAAAAGGCCGCCATCCTCTTTGAACAGGCCGAGTTCTTCTCCTAGGGAACAGATTTATTGGGTGCAAACCGAGCCTATTGTGGAAGGCTAAGTCAATTGGAAAAGAGGTCGAAAATATTCTATTTAGGTCGAGTTTTCTTTACTAGCAGCAGAGTCTCATTGAGCACAGATCGATTTCTCATTGGGCAGCCGATTTATATGTAGAGAGGTTGAATAAGGGTGTTTGGAACGAGCTCCTTTGTTTGGGGGAGCCGCCTAGAGGGCCAATATCATTCCCAGCCAACCTGTGAGAGCCCGTGTGGAGTTAGAGAAAGTCGTAAGGCTTCTAGAGCAGGTCGAGGAGTTTAGAGGAGGTCGCGACTTGTTTAGCAGACCGTGAAGGATTTCTGGGCAGAGTAAAGGGACGTTGAGGCCATTGGAGTCTTTGGAAGGGGGACAAATCCCTTCTAGTACAGGGTCGTGTAGCTAAAGGAACCGTGGAGGCTTTCTTGGAGAGGAATTGCAACAGGGAAGTTCATCTAGTAGAGGGATAGTGGCATCATTTACGGGTTCTGACATTGTTTGTATGTTTGGCAAATATAATGCAACTGCCATACCAGCCAATAGGAGATTTTGTATTGTAAAATGCCATGATGTCTACTCTATTCCATGTGTATTTGGGCTATATGTTTGACAAGATATTTATGAGTAGAATGCATGCAATATGTTTGTGAAAACTTGTCAATGAAATATTATGCAAAGTGTTGACAAAACCCATAACCAAAAACAAATAAATTGAACAGAAAACCATAATATCCTAGCCTATCATAATTTGGGGATATTACAGCCTGAGGGGAATCCATGAAAAGACATTTTCATATTGTTTCTCTGAAGTAAACAAAAATTATTCTAGCAATGGAGTGCTTTTAAAAGATAAATTCGTTTGGTTGAACTTTTGAGAAAGCCAGAGGCAAATATATGCATGCATGACTACCAAAAATATCTAACATTGGAAGAAGAGATCTGTGCAGCTTTATCCTTCAAAAGCTATTACACTCTCGTGTACGGAAGTTGGCCCAAGGATTTGGGCGAGGATTATTTTAAAAGCATAGGGAAGGATGAGCATGAAGGACAGGTGGAGGAGCATGCATCTATCCATGAGGAGGATGTGTGCATAAAGGAAGACCAAACAGTAGCCTATGATACATCATCAAAGCTATCTGATGAAGTCAATGACACTAGTGTGTTGGATGGGTATACTTTGATGAATCAGCAAAAGATGAGGATGCAACATCTTATGATGACTATGAGGAAATGTTCCAATCAACCGATGTTGAGGATCCAATAGCTTTCACTGTGTATGATGCTTACAATGAGGGTAGTTCCAACGTGATAGCACCTACACAGGATGAGGATTCAACACCATATCTCATTTATGATGTCGATGATGATGAGGACGTGACTGTATCTCAACATGATGATGAACAAAGACCCTTAGCATTGGAAGATTTGGAGGACTAATTATTAGTCAAGGAAGAGCAGATTGTACAAGTATTGACGAGAGCAGATGATGGTGCTCATAAGTTTATTGAAGACCTTATGTGGAAAACCCCGATGGAGGAGAGGCAAAAGGGACTAGTGCAGATGAAATCCAATTACTTGTGGTTGTTCATGGATAGGGATCTTGCCCTTAAGTTTGTTGAAGACAAGGAAAGGGAGGTTCAGAGGCTTTGTCACCAGCTGAGTTCGGCGTGCTCTTCATTGGCAGCAACAGAGACTCCATCGTCTTGGACAACCATGAAACATGAGGGCGCGAGTGGCACTCATGATTCAAGGGAGAATCCATTTGTGATGTTTCTGCACGATGAGCATACAAAGTTGCAGGGGCTTGATGCAGAGGGCTTTGACCATGCGCCCGCCTTGCATTGTGAGGATCATGAGTCGCTTATGTTGGAGAACAAACTAAAGGCTCAAGGCTTAACTGCGAAGGAGATAGTTGGGCACAAGGAAGTATATGCATCCATGGATTGGGTGGACAGGTACATGACAAACATGGGCATACTCTGGGATACAGGTTCAGGCGACACTAGTAGAGTGATGGATATAGTAGCGCCTACAGGATACAGGAGGGTACATGACGAGTCAGTGATAAGCAATAGTATGCAGGGATATTCATTGGCACGCGGTAGTATACAGTGAAGTTGTGGGGTGTTTCCGCCAAGGAGACCTCCCGACAGAGTCCTTAGGCATACCATTGAGTTGAGGTTAACTAGGATCGGTAAGTGGATGGTTGAGCATCAGGGAGTAGCATATCCCTTTATGATAGATCTTCAAATGAGTATCAGGGAGCAGGATAGGCACAGGTCTGCTTCCAGACTTCATGGTGATCTCTTGGTCGTACCCTTGGGGTTGACCAACGCATTAGTCACTTTCCAGTCTTGTAGGCAGTGGCAGAGGCATCTATGGTTGTTATTTGATGCTCTCATTATATACAACAGAACATGGGAGTTTCACCTGAGTTAGTTGGACGAGACAGGTGGCATCGCATCCATGTCAGAGATCTTTCAGGAGGAGATCCAGGCTCTGTTGGATCGGTTCACAAAGATTTCAGTAGGCATTGGGAGTGATTGACTTCCAATCTGGTGGTGGGATCTTGGCATTCATTGGAGTGATAGATTGCTTCAAAAGATGAGGGTGAGCAACAGGGTCATGTCAATGATTGGTATGCATCGTTGTGGAGATGATGTGAGAGGAGTTGTTGAGCTTTGTTCTATATGGCGAGGTAGATTTTCCCTCCCGATACCCACAATCGAGTTTATCCATGGATTGGTAGGATTCGATTTCACTAAGGTGCCTTGGCGAGACATGATCCGGGATAGTGATTTTAGCCCTCTCAAGGGTTTCAGCTTAGGGGTCCAGGAGAGGAAAGCACAGTCTGAGCATGGTGGTCAGACAATTATAATTGGAAGGACTGTAGTATTCGACTGTTCAGCAGTCGATACAGATGAGATGGCTAGTTCTCGCTTTCTGGAGCTTACTCTTGGAAGGCTTAGATTTGGTTGCTTGGAGGAGTGGTCTTCTGAGGAGTTGACCGAGTTCATGCAGCTTCTGGTTGCCTGGCTTATCAGAGACAGTCAAGTGGACTCTTGAGTTAGCTTCTTACAGAATAGGGCTACAGAGTGTTTCACATCATACAGGTTAGTTTGGGACCCTGGTGACTTTACCACTTATACGTCGGTCTGAGAGAGGTTCACATGGAAGGACTTTGCGGACAATGTGTTGAGAGATTTTATGGACGATGCCTGGATGATTGCAGTAGGCTGGGGGTGTTGGAGTATTAGGGCTTTCCCCTTTGATACCTGGAGATTAGGTGTCGTCGATGCCCTATTAGTTTATGGCCACGTTGACTTCTCCGTGTTGACCGATTTTCGAGTTGGTTTGGGTGAATTCACTAAGATACATTGGCAGGATATGATCCTCGATAGTGGGGACGATTCTTTGAGGCATTGAAGCTTGTGGATGCAGGTATGGAGGATGAGGTCTAAGCAGGAGGATCAAATATTATGACTAGAGTGGCACAGCGTCAGCATGGTGGGCCCTTTCTAGTGATAGCATGGGACCCTGGGGTTTTATGGACTAATAGATTGGCAACTGGTAAAGATGAGAGAGCCAGTTGTTACTTTTAGGAGGCCCTTGGTGTTAGTACATTACAAGGCAGTGGTGCGGGTTGTCCATGGCAATATTCCACATCTTTCAGATTGGTTTGGGACCCAAGGATCATCATTAGTTTCAATTTGGTTCAATTTGTTGTTCTCGTGGGTGTGATGGCATTGCTTGAGGACAAGCAATCTTTGGGAAGGGAGGATTTGTCATGTCCCCATTTTTGGGTTCCCATATTCTACAATGAAAATGACTTATGTGGATTGTCAGTGAAGAAAAAGGGAGTCAAAAAAGGGGTTATTTAATGTCATTAGGTTAGGAGATGTTATGTTTTTAAAAGTGACATCAAGGAAATAAAGTAACTTTAGATTAATAAGCTACTTAAACATTATTAAAGTGACTTTTAATCTTAAAGTGAAAGTAAAAGAGGAATAAGAGTCATATTTGATTTAGTCAAAAAGGGGAAATTTCTAGAAGGCGTGGAAGAAGGATAAAAGGAGGGGTAGCACCTCACTTTGTCATTATGATTTGATCTCTCATTTTGGAGTGCTCTTGGAGCCATTGTTTCGTTAGGGTTTAGCAAAACCCTTCCACCATTGCAGTTTAGTTTCAGTGGTGCAATATCAACCCTAGCTAAACAAGGAGGATCCATCTAGGATCTTCAAATGAGCTTCATCTGTGGTTTGATAACAGTTTGGAGGTGCATATTCGTAGGGTTTTCTAGTGGTGACCGTGACATCATCCAAGTTTTGGTTTGTCATTGTGTGTTTTTCATTGATGTAGTGCAGCAGCCACTGGATTATTGTATTCAAATTTTCATTCATAATAAAATAACCCATGACTCTCTTCTATTCCATGTGTATCTAGTTTTGTCGGTAATATGTTTGACGAAATGTCTCTAGTCGAATGAATGTTAAATGTTTGTGGAAAAATAACGTAATAGCATAGGGAATTCATGATATCCCTATCTAGCTCTGTTGGGGATATTACATTTTTTACTAACTTTCCATAAGCTTTCACTTGGTAATTTTTGTGCAAAATCTAACACCTTTTGCAAGTCGTCCCAAAGTCATTTTGGGGCATCTTTCTATCAAAATAACTTCTTGTTTTTGCAGGTTTGACAAACAAATAGGAGGAATTGCGGCCCAAATTTTGCGGATCCGGACCATGAGGGACCACCCAAAGCACCCAATTTTCTTTCTAGTCTCATTCTTCTGTAAATTTTTGTAAGTTTTGTTAAATTTAATGCAACTACAAGAGCCATTCTCCGGAAGGATGGCAAAGACCCTAGTTGAGATCTAGGGCCCCCAGTACACTCCTGGGGTTCTTGGTTTGGGACCAAGCAGATAGAGCCATGGCAAAAGACCCTAGTAGGGCCCCCAGTGTATTGTTGGGGTTCTTGGTCAAGGACCAAGCAGTTTTGATGGTATAAGTCCCTAGATGTGTTCTAGGGCCCCTAGATGTGTTCCAGGGAATCCTTGCTCGGTGCTTGGATTGATCCTTGGTTGTGTACCTTGGTGGATAAGACCCTAGTTGTTATCTAGGGCCCCCAGATGTGTTTTGGGGTATCCTAGTCTGGGACTAGGCAGTTTCTTGGTTAAGTACCAAGCTGAGATAATGTGTGACCCTCTTCTCTCCCGAGATGGTCCATGAGACCTAGGAGCAATTAAGAAGAAGGGCATGATCACATCATTGACCTTCCTCATATGTTGGGATGATAAAAGCTTATTATAAGTTATATCATGAGACTCATGGGGACATTCTACCATTAAAGAAGAACTTACCTTGTTGACCTTGTTTTATTGTTTTGAAAGCCCCCTTTGCTTGAGTTACGTCCCCCTTAATTGTTGTGTGGGTTTTTGGTTCAATTCTTTGCTTCTTCCTAAAGAAAGCTAGTTGCCTTGATTTTGGATCCCCTCTCCTTGACTTGTTATTTCCTTGTTGACTTTAATAATTAACATTTAATATTTTATATTATAAAATACTATTTGTTTAATTGTTTAATTGTTGGGATTTAAACCTAACCCTAAAGTTAGGACTAGTGTGCTAGCCCTAACCTACCTATCAAAACTATAAATAAAGTGACTTACCTCACTCACCTCACTCACACTCTCTCCTAGCCGAGTTCTTGTCTGAGGTATTTCTGCGGCTCCTCTTGTTCAGCTTGCTAAGTGGTTGCGGCCCCTCTAGGACTCTAGGACTGGTTTTCTTGGTGTGTTAAGGTCTGCTACAGCCACCGTGGGCTTACCCTCTTCAACCTCTTGTTGTTGTTGACCCTAAAGGTCATTTCCAGCCAGCCGAATAGGCTATTCTTGTTGTTGTTGTTGTTGTTCTGGTGATTTTTCTTTGTGCTGGTGTCGTCCTGTGTAAAGTTGATGCCACCCTCATCTGTGTCGGTGTCGTCCTGTGTATGTTGATGTCATCCTCATCTCTGCTGGTGCAGCCCTATGTATGCTACCTCACCTCATCTACTTGCAGCCCTAATACCCTAAACAAGGTTTGATAGGGCTACCCTAGAACTACTAGTACTTTTGTCTATCGTTGTAGCAGTTTTTGTATTTTCTAGACTGAAGTTATTAGGGCTTTTTGAGGCCTCCTTTCAGTCACTAGGCTGGACAGTAGAGTTCTGTTCTTAGCCCTATTGCTTGATGTTGGCATGGCATCTTGATTCTCAACCAACTGGTCAGTTTTCTGGTCCACTACCCTAAAAGGTTCTTCTTGACAAATTGTTCTAAGGATCATGATGAGATATCTAGAGCTCTGTAGCAGCTACAAGACCCCTTCCAGAAGTTCTTACTTCCTCTGCACACTCTCTCACCTGGAGAGAGTCGCTCACAGTCTTGCAACCTATTTTCCTCAACTAGGTTTCCAACACAATCAGGCAACCATGAGGCTCAGCACGAACATACACTGGCCAGCAAGCCACACGCAGTCAAGCACTGTGCAACTGCAACAGCCAAGTGGGAACATAGACACGGGCTTCCCAAACTGGTGACAGACAGACGCTATAGCATAGCAAGGCTCAGCAATTACAGGACATTCGGGTTTCCCAACAAGCAATAAAGGACAGACTCGCGGCTTTGGTTTCGGAGATGCGTAAGGTGTACAGAGATTGCACGCAAAGACTTCCACGGTTCAGGTGAAGGATCCAGCGCAAAACACCAAAAACAAAGGTCAATGATGGGCACCCGCGAGTTCAGACGGAGGATGGAGAATGGGAGGTCGAACCCCCAACACGGTTCATTTCCTGGGTTAAATTGCATGTGCCTGGGCCGACACATGTCGCCCATGAAGCACGCTCCTCCTCCTTGGGAGTCACCTGTCCTTCCAAGGACTTAGGATATAACATAATTTTCACATGGTTTTGGAATAATAATAAAATATTATTTTAAGGACTTAAGCTCCTAAGCTTAGCCTTTCTCCCAACCTTTCAGCCCCATCTCCCTTACCCAGGCTTTGTAGAAGCTTAGTCCCGCATCACTCATTCATCATGGTCGGTCCACACGCAGAGATGTTTTTATATTAATAATGTGCATCATTACATGTACAAAATCAGGTTCCTGGCCTTCAACCCTTAGGCTCTCTGGCCTAATAAACACATAAGCCCACCAGCTTATATAAACTTGGCTCACCAGCCTATAAACATACTTACAATTCATAATGCAATTGGGGCATGTCCTTGGGGTATTACACTATGCCAACAAGTGTCCTAACAAGAAGAAGAAGTCGGAGGTAGCAGCTACAGCATCTGTTGAAATGGATGGGTTTACAGAGAAATTCGAGGACAAATTTTCTCTGGTTGCCACTCTTTCTAGCAACAGCAGAACAATTGAGTTTGAGGACAGCGGGGCATGATTCGTGGACAGTGGGTCATCTCGCCACATGACGGGAATGAGGTTGATGTTTCTTAGTGTTTCGAAGACGAGCTCAGACAACCATGTGAAAAATGGGGCGCGCACCAAACATGCAGTAGAGGGGGTTGGATGCGTTAGATTCCGACTAGAGTCAGGAGTGTCTCTGGAGGTGGATGAGGTGATGTATGTGCCAGAGTTGAAGGTCAACTTGCTCTCTATATCAACTCTGAAGGATATGGAGTATGAAGTAATGTTCATTGATGGACATGTGCTCATACGGGCAGAGGGAGCGGCCTTGGATGCAACAGTGAGGCTTGGCATCAGGCAAGGTATTATGATGTACAGGGTGTTGGGGCAGCCTATAGGTGGGTCCAGGGGAATCCTGAATCAAAGATCAGTGTCGAAGAAAGTCAGTTGGTATGACTTAACATTGATGGCTGAGCGGAACAACACATCAGATCAGAGTGCAGCAGAAGTAGTAGGTGGATCTTCCGGTTTAGAGGGAGCAGCTACAACAGCAGCAGCAGATTTGATTGGATCGGAGATTGATCCTGGTGGAGACACCTACCTCGCTAAGAGGGAGTGTTAGTTTTAGCTCGGTTGGTGTCTCAGCTATGCCTATGTGTCCTAGGCCAGCTGAGGGACACCTTAAAAGCCCAGATCATCCTTTTAGCTCAGCCTTAAGTTAGACTTAGGCTTGCAACAAAAATTCCTCCTTGAGTGGAATGTGGGGCCCAGGGAGAGAAGGTGCACCTCATGAAGGTGGTTGGGTGGATTGCGGGGCCTGGACCAAGGGGAGCACACCACTTAGTGCAGAGCGGGGTCCAGCCCAAGAGGGGCACCCCAATCTCAACCATTGAGGCCCAAGGCTGGGCACACATCTTAAGGAGAATGGGGGGATGCTAGGGAAATAAAAGGAGGTTGAGGGTGAGAGGACAAGACATTATTCTCATTTGTGAGGTTGAGCAAGTGAGAGCAAGAGAGGCGCTTGGTTGAGGGTAGTGTTGGCTGAGTGTGAGGGCAATGTTGGAGCTTTGGCTGAGGAAAAATCTGCAGGAGAAGAGCAGGTTCAACAGCAAGCTTTATAGCAACAAGCAAAGGAGCAGAAGGCAAGCCATACCTAGCAGAGGAAGGAGGTTGTACAAGCCGTACGGTGCACCAAAAGAGAGGTCGGACTGTCTCAGGCCGTACATGCCAGTTCTAAGATTGTTCTGGGCTGGTTCAAGCAGGCCATACAGGTCTTTCTCTTGGTTGAGCAGAGGCTCAATTATGCTGGACTATTTTAGCTGGGTCGTACAGCTGATTTGGCTAGGCCGTACAGCTACCAGAAGACATTTATGTAAGATAATTTTCTGGTGTATTTTTGTTGCTGTAAAACACTTACTCAAGAGCCAATAAAGCCCCCTCTTAGCTGGTTTTCCCCCCACTGGGGTTTCCAGGGTAATATATGGTGTCTTGTATTTTTTTTTGTGCTTGGTTCTGTATGCTTCCGATGTTATATTTCTGTTTTATATTTCAGTTGTAGGTTAACTGCATAAATTCGGTTTTTATATCAGCACTGATAAATTCTGATTAAGTAAATTTATTGGCAGTAATCTCAGTCACTGAGATATAGGTGTAAAACAAACACTTCATAAAACCTAATGATTATGGTATAAATGATCAAAGATGGTTGTTAGCAAAGTTGGAAAAGAGGACAAATCTTTGATGCAACAAGTGGCTATCCAAAGGCAAAATATTAATGCTTGTTAAATCAGTGTTGGAAGAAATCTTGTTCATTGGCGTGACCCTATATCACAAAGGGAATAATAGAGAAAATCAAGAAACAAAGCTTTAGATTTATATGGTCTATAAATAGGGAGAAAGAAGGCATTCCCTTGTAAAACGACAAACAATCACCAACTAGAAGAACTAGGTGGTTGCGACCTAAAAACATCTTCCATTTCCAAAAGGCTCTAGCAACCACAAGCATGTGGGGGCTAATAGCCAAGGACAAACTCGTATGGAGCCCAATTCAATAAAAGAATGGATTAGAAGCCCAACCAAACCCATCAACAATTTGTCCATTGTATGGAAAAGGTTAGGATAGGAATAGATCTATGTTGCAAGAAACGCCCCCTAGCCCATGTACCAGTACCCAAAATGATTGGAAACATTGTCGACCGTACCGTATGGTGTCTCCCGATTTAGAGATGTCATATGGTATGGCCGATGGAGTTTTGGGCCGTTTCGACACAAATTCAAGCCATTTTGGAGTCTTTTATTGGTTGTGTCGACCCGTCCAAGTAACCAAGAAGGGTGTGGGACCCTTAGGTGGAAACAAGACATTTAGCTAACCACTAATAAACATATGTAACCACTCCACATAATTAATTGATTTTTACATTTATTTGAAAAAAGAAAAGAAAATTTAGACTTCTCTAGAAACCCTAACAACCTCTTCTTTTCTATAAGAAAGCACTTTATTCACTCATTCCTCGCGCTTTCTTCAGCAATAAGAGCTTCCTACATCAACATCAAACATTTTACTTGTGTTTTGGAGCAGTGGGAACAAGCTTTGTTGCATTTCCAGCAAGAGGGCAATTGTGGGTAGCAAAAAGAAGGGTGTGAGCAGCAGATTTATTTGGTGAGTAGATTTATTTACTGTTTTTGCAGAATTCATGGCTTCTCATAGTGTCATTTCTAATGCCCCTAGAGCTCCTCAAGAAAACAAGCAACTAGAATACTATCCTCTTTAGAAGTATGTTACCAAGCTCAACCAAATGGGTGGTGGGGGTTCATGTGAATGGAGGTGCAATTTAAGTAAAACTGACAAGACCTACAAGGGCTCTTACACAAGAGGCAAGGCTCACATTTTGCATGAAGAGGTAAAGGGTGTTGATGTTTGTGCACATACCAGAAATCCAAAGGTGAGAACTACATTTCAAAAAGAGCATAATGATGATCAAAAGTTGAAGGATCAAAGAAACAAAATTGGTGTGGGTAGGACTAGCAATCCTCGCTTGGGTGCTAGCAATGAGCCAAGGACTATTCATGAAGCAAGGAAGAGGAGGGTAGTACATGTAGAAGAAGAGATATCCAAACCTACAATTGCAACTAAAGATAGCAGATTGTTGAAAATACTCAACAATCAAGGGAGAGAAAAAGTTGAGTCAAGAGTGGCAAGGGCCATCTTTGCTTGTGGTATCCCTTATAATGTGGTTCAATCCCCCTATTGGTAGGATTTGGTAAGGGCAATTAACACAGCCCCTCAAGGTTTCAAGGGGCCAAACTATAAAAAACTCAAAACAGTTTTTCTCAAGAAAGAGAGGCAACTTCTTGAGGATGTTTTAAGACCAATTCATAGCTCACGGAGTAGCACGAAGGTTTCCATTATCTCAGATGGATGGACTGATACAAGGCATTGGCCATTGATCGATGTCATTGCATCATCGCCAGAAGGAACGATGTTCTTAAGAGCACAAGATTGTTCAGGTGAGGTAAAAGATAGTGATTTCATTGCTGAAATTTTAATTGTTGCTATTGAACAAGTAAGGCCGAAAAATGTGGTGCAAGTTATCAACTTATCACAAATAATGCACTTGTTTGCAAAGTTGAAGGCTTGATTGTTGAGAGTAGATACAATCATATCTTTTGGACTCCTTGCATTGTCCATAATCTAAATCTAATTTTAGAAGAGATTGAAGCTAAAACTGCATGGATTAAGGAGGTCACAAGGCAGGCTAGGGAAATCATAAAATTCATCACCAACCACCACCAATCTCAAGCAATATATCGAGAATACTCCAAATTGGAGTTGCTCAAAGTTACTGAGACAAGATATGCCTCAAACTTCATCATGTTGCGCCACCTTGTTGAGATCAAACCTACATTAATGGGTGTGACTTAGGATGAGTGGAGACAACCAAATTCAGAGAGGCAATGTATGGTGCGGAAGGTGTTGATTGATGAGGATTGGTGGAGCAAGATAGAGTTCTTGCTCAAGTTCACATTACCTGCATTTGAGCTTTTTCGAGTTGCAAACACAGACAGACTTTTCTTGGGAGAGATTTATGATGGCACGGATAGCATGGTTGAGAAAATTGTGGAAAATATTACAGAGGAGGCTCCCACTCTTCTTTTTGTTGATTCGATTTTCCAGTGCATGTGAGATCCATCATTGTTACGAGGTGGAATGGCTTTAACACTCCATTGCACACTTTAGCACATGCTCTAAATCCAAGATTTTATGATGAAGATTTCATTGCTCAAAGCAAGAAGGGGAAGGCCCCACATAAGGACAAGGAGGTGGCCAATGGAGTGAAGAGAGCCTTTAAGAGGTTGTTTCCAAATTCTTTACAAACTCAAGTGAGGGAGGAATTTGTTTGTTTTGTTATTGGATTAGAGGATTTTGCAGACATATCATCTTTGGATGAGAGGAGGACCATGAACCCGATTAAATGGTGAACTTGTCACAGGGCAAATGGTGTATATTTACAAAACCTTGCCACTCATATTCTATCATAAGTGGCAAGCTCTTCATCAACAAAAAGGAATTGGAGCACCTGTGGTTTCATTCATTATGTGTGTTAGAATTAAGGAAACAAAATAAGAATTTAACTTTTTAAATTTTTTGAGGACAAAATCAGCATGAACACATCAAACTTATACAGATCTGAACTCCAAAAATATTCTGAGTATGCTAGATAGTTGGATCAGAACTTAAAAGATAATTCTGAACATGTACAGTAAACCATAAACACTTTCCGAGT
>SNQJ01S0054371.1:51357-71137 GCA_010110895.2 Picea sitchensis | reverse complement strand
GCATAATTGTTTAAGCACGGTAACAACTGATTCACCCCCCCTCTCAGTTCTCCAACAAATCTAAATGCGCTAAAAAAAAGCCTAATATGTGGATAAGGGCCTTCCATTCAACCAACAACAAGGGTAGTAAGGGTCCCCATGTGAATGAGTGAAGGTAAGAAATACATATTTATAAATAGGAGACACTTGGTGATGAAATCCCCATGTCCCATAGAAATCTATCTCAGGCTCTCCCCCTCCTACAAGAGACACTTGGGTAAGGATACCTAGTAGTATGGTCACTAATATACCTCTTCAGAAACACATATAAAATATTTCCTTTCCTTCAAGATGAAATCTAATGGTCTGGGGATATTCATTAATGAAAGAGTAAGGAGCTTCAATCATACATTTGGTCCATACCTTGCATTATACACTCTAAAAGGGAATGTTTATTACCAAACAGGTTGGGACCATGTCCCTTACAAAGGATTTTGAAAGTTCCCTAATAGTCAATCTCTATGTTTCAATGTAAAATGACTAAGGGGAATTATTTGGATACATGTCTCTTGTTCGAAAAAATAGGTTATTCCCACATAGGATGAACACCTTCAGTAATCTCTCACACAACTAGATAAAAGATCATAACACTAGTGTTTTTACATGGTTAAAACCATCAAAGAGGAAATAGTCCATGGCCCCAACCAACGTGGCCACTTGAGGCAATACATTAATGAAAAATAAAATAATTTACAAGTGAGCTTCTCATAATCGAACATCAGCAAATGACCCTCCATGTTCTTTAAATAGATATCTTGAAATAATCAAGTGTTAATCCATGGATCAATATATCCATTAATATCGAGGAGAATATGATCCATCAGATCACAGTATGTCTAGAACATATCATGACTTTCATATTACATAACTACAAATGCATACTAATGCATACAAAATAAACACGATTTTACCTAAAGACACATTATACCAATTTGATATTAACCAAATCATAAGTGTATAAATATCCTAACACCCCCCCTTAAGAACAACTTCAGATAAGATTGAAGGATTTACAAAGGTGACTCAATAGGAGAAGGAAGGAGGCACTAGAGTCTATCCCCCCTTAATGACAACTTCCTAAAATTCTAACATATATCAAACTTTAGGAAAAATCACTTCTATAAGAGCCTTTGTAAAAATGTTTACAACTTGATATTCTATATGGTAAAAAATCACTTCAAGAACTCAATCATGAATGAGCTTTTTGATGAAGTGAATTTGAAGCTCAATGTGTTTGTTGTGCTAATGTTGAGTTGGATCTCTATCGAGTTTGATGGAACTTTTTTTTTCACACTAGAGGGTGTTCAGATGTTGTTGTCGACATCCAAACTATGAAAGGATCTATCGAAGCCACAAGGATTCTTGACTTGCATTAACTCTTACTCAATAATTTTCTTTCGTTGAAGAAATATTAATATACTAATGTTTCTTACAAACCCAAGTGACAAGTATGGAACCAAGGATAAAAATATAACCTACAATATATTTTCAATCATCAGGGTCATCAGTCCAATTTGAATCGATGAAACCAACCAACAAAGGAGTCCACCCTAAATTGTAATGGATCCCAAACTGAATTGTACCACATATACACCAAACTATCATTTTTGTTTCTATCCAATGGATTTGATGAGGTGTTTTCATATACTTGGAAGAAAGTCCAATAGTAAAGTAAATATCAGGATAGGTATGAGTCAAATATAAGAGGCTACCAACTAACTAATGTTACTATTATGACCCAAAGGGGGAATATACATGGTTAAATGTATATGATATGACCCCAAGGGGGGAATATATGGGGATAAATGTACATGCAATGTGTAAATATATATGTAATAGGGTCAACCTAATAGTACATAGGACTCATGTGTAGGTGTGAATAAGTAAATATAGAGATCTTGTATCCATTATTGTATACATGTGAATTGTGATGTATAAATGTTTTTGGATATTTAGAGGAGGTTATCCTATTCTTTAAGGAGTTATTATGTAACTTATCTATCTTGGATTTTTTCACCATGCTCACATTCTATAATTGGTGCATACTTATGTTATATTATGATATTTTAAGCATTTGGTACATTACATTTGGTATCAGAGCATTGATCCTAGGATTTTGCTTCCTCAAGCAAGTCATCTTAGAATATTCGCTATAAATTGTTTTTGGGGCCACTTTAGAAAGAAAAACTTGGAGGATGTTTAGAGGACATATCAGGGTACTCATGGTACTAATTTCAGCTTCTGGTTGATTTTTCTTTCATAAATACACCCTATGTCCTATAACTAGTCTCAAACAAGTGTTCCAGGTAAAATAGTCATATATTCTTCATAGAGGATCAAAATTTCATGGGACTAGTTGCATTCGAAAGAGAACAGTCTGTAGTAGTTTGGATGCGTGCCATGTTGTACAAGTTCTCTCTCTGGAATAGGATATAATTCAACAAGGTTTGGGAAAGTTACCATAACTTTCATTTGGCACACCTAATTTCGGTCTAAATTTTCAGAGTACATTTTAGAGTACTACAGGTCTAAATTTTCGTCTCATGGGGCTCGAAATTTCAAAAATACATCAGAAGGAAGGTCATGCAAAATGACAGACTCTAAATCAGGGTTTCAAAGGTATGTTTACTTAAAACTATCATAACTTTTGATTGGGATGTATGTTTGAGTTGATTCAAAATCCATTGGAAAGAGAAAACATAGAATATTATATCGGAAAAGGACTACAAATATTTGATATCATTATTACTGATATATTTAGGTTGTAAGTTAAGGTTTGGGTTAGACCTTGATTAATAATCAATGGAAATACCTAGATTTAGTGGAGTTTAAGATAAAGATGAAATCAATCACGGGGAATGGTTGAGGATGATAAGGAAAAATTGCAAGATTTCTTCTGGGGTAGGTGTTTATTTGAATGGTTAATGTTGTAAGTGGTGGTATATCTTTGATAAAGATACTAGAATAAGCGCCACATGGGAAGTGTTTGAAGACTTTTTCTCAAACAAATGGATCAAGAACTCAAAAATGGAGGAAATGTATATAATTCAAGATGAATTAAAGGACTAAAAGGAATAGATTAATAAGAAGGGTGAGGAGCTATCGAAGATAAGATCCCTTAATGAATCACTCATTAAGGATGTTAAGAACTTAAAGCAGTAAAATAGTAGAAAATAAAAGTGGGAAAGGGATGATTCAAAGGAAATATTTGAAAAAGAAAGATGAAGAGATATGTATATTACAAAATTATAATAAAAAACTATTGGATGAGGTTAAGAGATTGAAAGAAGAAAAGAAGAATTGTAAAAATCAAGAAGAAAGAAGGATCTTGGATGAAGAATCTGCCAAAATACTTGAAGAGAAAATTTGCAAGAAGGTTGAGGAATCTCTAAATATCGATGTGGTAAAATAAAAAATGAGATCTAGAATTGAAGAAGGACGTCAAAATTTGATAGATGGGGTCACATTACATCTTCAAAAGGAGAAAGAAGACAAGATTCAATAAGGTAAAAGAATATACTTGAAGAAGTTGAACTCCATATAGAGGATGTACATACCAAATATGATGTTATTATCTCCAAGGCTAGAGTAATCAAATACCAAGTTGTTGGCGCAAGCCAATTTTGGGAAAAAATCAAGGAAGTTTTGAAGGAATCAAGGCAGAAATCGGAAAATATAAGGCAACCCCAAAAAATGGGGAGAGTGTTGGAAACAAAGGAAAAATAAAGTCGTAAACAGAGGAAAACCAACATCGAGGAAAAACAGTTACAAAGTGGACAAATTGCTGCGAAGCAGTTGAAATGTCGACAAACCTAATCCACTTAGGGTTAGGGTTTTTGTAAGGGATTTGTCCCATTTTTTTGTATAAATAGAATGTATTAGGACTATGGAATGGGTTCATTCATTGATCATTAGGTTGGTCGGAAGTTCTTAGTTTTGTTATGAGTTCTAGATGTTGTTAGTCTATGCATGTTTGAATATTAGCTCTAGTTTTGTGAAGACTATCATGATCCGTGGAGATCGATTGTAATGGAGGAAGAATTGTACAGTGCACAACATTGTATTTTGCATGAAGATTAATAAATAGCTGAAGTGACTCATCTTTGTGGACATAGCTCCAAGAGGGGGTGAACCATGGTATATCTGAGTTATGTGTGAATGTTTGCAGTACTTGTGATTATATTTTCTTTAATGAGTTTTATGATGAACATGTTAAAATGATAAAGGAAATACTGCTATGCACTAAGGATAAACTAATGAAATTTGTAGAACAACACTAAATGGATGAATGCCATAGTTAGTATAATATCTAAATATTAGGTTGCAGTAAATGAATATATGTCATTTGGTATATGCTATTATAATGGTTAATGAATTTCTGTTGGAATAGTGGTGTCACTGGTCAGAACTAAGATCTAACTAGGGTTAGCATAATAAATGAGTATTCGAGGGGTAGTCATTGAGTATATCTAATGCCCCTGAGAGAGAAGCACATCCCATCCCATGGTTGGAGAAACTTGAGTCCTGTAGCCACCCATTAAATCCATCTCAGGTGAGACTGCGCAGTGCACTTTATGCACTGTGTTTCCTTTTAGTATCGAGAAGGGTCGATGGTCGAAGGGAATTTGGTAATCCTGTAGTAGAACCTGGGTCAGCCCATAAACCCAACAATGGTTTTGTTGTCGATTGGAACTTATAATATTAGATCGGGAGGGATGTATCATGCAGTATAGCATGAGGGTTTAAGAAAGGGGATGTTTTTAGGTTGGAGCCCTGTGAAAGCAAATATTGAGAGATGGTTGATAGTTCAGGAACTAGATTTTCCCCAAAAAGATAATAGAAGCCCTAGGTTTAAGCCAAGAAAGTACTTGGAGAGATACGTATTCAACGAAATACATGAGAGTTTCTTTAGTGAGTTTCTCACGCTATTAGAGGAGTGGATAGCATGGTTGAAATATACCCATCTGAAAAATAGAGTTAGATCAGTGGAGTTGACAAAAGAGAGTATCACACAGTTGAAGAGGGTGAATAACAAATTCACGTGCGTAGTAGATTTCTGGCTAGACAACATTGTATTGGGGTATATCACTGAGTTTGCAGTAGATACATTGAAGTCTTATAGTGTAGCAGAGCGAGAGTTTCTTAAGGGTCCAAGGGGAAGGTACATCAGTTCATTGTACACTTCAATCAAGAGATTATTGCATGATAAAGAGATATTAACCTTGGAATCAGAAAACTAAACTACCCTACATGCATGGGGGAGTTAGGGGAAGCATTGAGTAAGGTATGATATGGATGGGGAAATGGATAAAGGAGAGCATAGTAAAGAGAAATATCCCATTATGATGGATCAAGAGGAGATCCGGGAAATTATGTAGAAGGCAGGAATGACACACAGTGGAAAACCCTACCAGTATATGCTCAATAGGAAGAAAAGAGAAGTAGCCAAGAGGGAAGGCTTGGAGAGTGATGAGGAAGAGGTAGACGATGTTTTTTTTGTGTATCACATTGAAGAAATATTGTGCACCACATATGAAAGAAATAATAGAGGAGAGGGATATAATGAGGAACTAGGTACCCATGTCCAGATCCAAATCAGTGTAGAACCTACAACCCCATGTATGATTAACACATCAAAAAAGAAAGAGTTGTTTAGAGAACCAGTGATTGATGGTCAGATAAATCTAGGAGATCAGAATATAAGTGAGGGTACAAGTGGAAGTACTAGTAGCAATAGTAGTGGGAGTTCAAGTCTGAACAATAGTACATAGATAGTAGTATCACGCAGAGAAGGTACAACACAACCTACAATGGCAGGTGTAGATCCAAAGATAATATTACCATAGTTACATGGGGATGGATCGAAGACCTGAAGAAGCACCTATTTGTGTGTGAGTGAATATGGGAAGTGAAAAGAGTCACTGGTGAGGAAAAACAAGTAGCGCAACTATCAATAACGTTCAGAAACTGTGCGCTATATTGGTACATGCATCTAGCAATAAACAATCCACAGGGTGCACCAGGAACAATAACAAAGATTAAGAAGGAACTAATCACGGAGTTTCAGAGGCCAAAATCAGGGATTAGTTTATGAATGAGATGATTGAGGTTAGACAGAAACTAAGAGATTCTATATGGGATATCGATCAGAAGTTCCAGACATGTAAAGGTAAACTGAAGTATCCCATTTCTGACATGCAACATAGACAATTGTTTATAAATTCTTTGTTACCACATTTCAAATATCCATTGAGACAACAAAAATTTCAAACCCATGAAGAGGCACTACAAGAAGCGAAACAATTAGAGGAGAATCGGTATAATCAGACAGATCCAACTATAGAGGAGTCGAAGGAAGATCTGAAGAACTTGACAGTCCAATTAAACCAAAATAAAAGTAGGGAGAAAAGAGAAGCAGTGTGGTGTACCCTGTGTAGATCAGAGGGACATCACACAAATGAGTGTTTGAAATTTATGTAGTACATGGGATTAAGGCTACCAAATCCATTTCCTACAAGAGGGCCTTGGTTTGAAATATGCAAGACACACGGGCATGATCCTTATAACTTCCCTATGATGCATAAGTACAAGACAGAGCATAAGAGTACTTTCTGTAACTTTTGTAAGTAAGTAGGACATGAAGACAAAAATTGTAGAACCCTGGAGTTAATGAAGTAAAGAAACTCAGATGCAGACAGGATGAAGGATAATTTGATGGAAGGACAAATTGTGCCACAGTTTGGCAATGCAAAACAATTTCAAGCAATACCATAGTTTTAGCAACCCCAACAGTATAATCATGCACCACAAATTACAATATCAGAATATGGACCCACATGGGAACATAGGAAGATTCATAGGTAGAGGAAGAGGAGGAATGCGAAGAGGCAGAGGGCCTATTATCTTCCATAATTTTTAGCATCAAGGACACTATTCCATAGATTGTCCTCAACCAACAACAACATGTATGTATTTTTTGCGCAACAGATCATGCAACAGAAGATTTCCCAAAGTTAAAGATGAGGATCCAGGAGAAGAGGAATCTAAATAACCAGAATGTTCAGTGGGTTGCTAAAAAATAAGGGATCCTGGGAGGAACACCAACATAGTGACTAGAGGATGACTGAATACAGGAGAAGATGCACATGATTAGAAGAAAGAATCTCAGTGTTGGATTCAGAAGAACACTCAACCACATTAGCAGTTTGATGCAAATAAGGCGAAGTAAACTTTCAAGGAAGCAAAGAAGGAGTTCATGAAGGAGAATGTAGCCTCCATATTGAATATTGCGTCGATGTATGATACTCCTATATTTTATATGCCTCAGTCTTTGGATCATACCTGCAAAGGAAAACAAATAGAGAAAGTAAGCAACTTAAAGGATTTCTTGGCATCTTGCTTTAAATTACTTAATTATAAGAATGCCATGGATTTGTTTAAAAGTATGCTTGAAAAATATAACATAGAGGAAGGGGTAGGAACAAAACCAAAGAAGATTAATCATGTCCATAGAAATCAAATAACTAGCAGAGAGTTCAGATTGAATGCAAATATAGGAGACTTTAACATGGGAAATCTTATTCTAGACTTAGGATCAGATGTCAACATTTTAMCAAAGAAGACTTGGGAAGCCATGGGACTCGCAAGGATGATTTTAGGGGCTAAATTTCGCTCATGAGCTAATTTTCCAGTTTTTTTTCCAAAAAYGAGATTCACTATTTTAAAAATGATTCGCCCAAATTCTATAGGATAAAATTATTTTACCTTAAAAATCACCAAAATTTTATAAAAACTATATAAAATACTTAGAAATTTGAATATTTTTAAAAAAATATCGCCAAACATTTATAGTTGACATATGAAGGATTAGTAATATTCGCCCATGTTTCTACATTTTAAAATAAATTTCCATCCTTAAAATCATCCCTGCGTGGGAGAACCTATAATAGGGTATTCCAATATCCAATTGAAGCTATAAAACCAGTAGAGAGTGATTCCCACAGGTAGATTGAAGAATAAAACAGTGGATCTAGATGGTGTGTGCACCACAACAAACTTTGAAGTGATGGATATGGTGGATGAGTCTATACCATTTCCATCACTATTGGGAATTGATTGGGCCTTTGATAATCATTCCATAATTAATTTAAAGACTAGAAAGATGATATTCGAAGCAGGGAGGTTTAGGGTAGTAGAACCTTTATATCCCTCAGATTGTGAAATATATGTAGAAGCTATGCCTGGCAGTGTTCTAGAGGATGATGTGTACCGGTTGTATAGGACTACTATGGGAGATGAAGACTGTGTGAATCCAACTACAGATGAAATAATCAGTTGGAGGAGTATTAATTCTGATATGTCAGATTTTGATACTGGAGTAGAAAATTGGCATCAAATATTACATGAAGTATCTACTAGAAGGTGCGCCAGAGTTACACGCACAGTGAGATCGATTGGGATAGAAGTAAGACAGTTTCCCACATTTACTGAAGAGGAAAATTTAGAAAAATTCCTGATAGAATTTGAATAATAGGTTTTGGATAGTCATAGATTATTAGTGTTGGCTATAGCACTAAGGGACACACCTTCACGATGGTGGGGTGCACATAAAAAGGTAATTCAAGACTAGTATCAGTGTAAGTGACTGATGCACATAAGATTTGGTAGGATTCAACATGATAGACTCTTACAGAAGTATGATGGAAGAGGGAACCCAACACAACACATAGATGATTGTGTCACTAAATGGAGATTGGTACCACCAGGGGAATGGAAACATTACTTTATTCATACATTAGAATTAATACCTAGTAATTGGTACAAGGAGAAGGAACTGCGTAGAGAAACTGCAAGTTGGGGCACAGTGCAACAAAAATTTATTAGGACCTTTTCATTTGAAAGTGAGAATCCATGGGTGGATATAGCATTACAAAGGATCAACGAGAATATATTTGAATAACATGGGGTAGATACGGTGACAATATACAAAGATTACAGAAAAGAAACAATTGAAAAATTAGTTTACTGTTATCAGGTCACAAAGGATGAAGAAGTAGAGGAAAACCCACGTGGCATACATATATTAGAAGGGGAAGGAGAAAGAGGGTTGGAAGGACCCATGTTACAATCAAAATATTTTACTGCACCTATGAATATTAAAAAGGTCAATATTGGGACTGAAGAGAAGCCCAAGATACCCAACATTGGATATTACCGGGACAGTGAGACAATGGAAAAGATAATTGAATTACTTCATGAGTATAGTGACTTATTCCTAGCCACATTTTCAAAGTTGAAAGGGGTAGCAGGAGAACTGGGGGAAATGAAGATACCCCTCAGACCAGAGGAAAGTCTAGTTAGACAAAGACCATACAGATTAAACCCCATCTATAAGCATAAGGTTAAGGAAAAAATTGACAGAATGCTAGAATCATGAATCATAGAGAATGTGGGAGAATCAAAGTGGATTAGTCCAATGGTGTTCCAGGAAAAGAAGACTGGAGAAATTAGGACATGTGTGGATCTGAGGAAGTTAAATGATGCATGCCTGCATGATCCTTTTCCTACTCCATTTACAGATGAGGTTTTAGAGAATGTGGGAAGACAGGAAGTGTACTCTTTCACAGATGGATTTTCAGGTTACCATCAGATCAGAATTTCTCTGGAGGATAGGTAAAAAACTACATTTTCAACAGAGTGGTGATCATATCAGTACAAAGTAATTCCATTTGGTTTAAAGAATGCACCAACGGTATTTTCTAGAGTAGTAGTAGATACATTCAAAGATTTTATACATAACTTTTTAGAGGTTTATCTGGATGATTGGACAATATTCAGTTTATTGAAGGACCGTGTAGAAATTTTGAGGTTAATGTTAGAAAGAAGTAGGCAATGCCAGATCTCATTGAACATTAAGAAATGTATATTCATCACACCCTTTGGCATCCTACTTGAACACATTGTATGCAAACAAATCTTGATAGTATACCTTGCAAAGATTGTTGTTATTGTCAATTTACCACCACCAAATTCAGTGCACTAGTTGAGATCAACATTGGGCCACATAGGGTACTATAGGAAATTCATAAAGGGCTATGCAAAGATTACTTCTCCCATGGAGAATTTAATGAAGAAAGACATAAGGTTCCAGTGGAATGATGAATGCCAAGAGAGCTTGGACATAATGGAAGATAAGATGGTGACAACACCAATTTTGAGCTTTCCAGATTGGACAAAATAATTTCACGTGCATGTGGATGCTTCATCCATTGCACTTGGATCAGTTTTGGCACAACCAGGTGAAGGATACATTGATCACCCAATATATTTTTCTAGTATAAAATTTTCTGAGTCTCAGCAGAACTATAAGACTATAGAAAGGGAAGGTTTGGCTATTGTATATTCCCTACAAAAGTTCAAACATTATTTATTGGGTCAAAATTTTAAGATGTTTACAGATCATTCTTCTTTGAAGTACCTAGTTAACAAGACATTGCACTTGGATCATCTTTGGCACAACCAAGTGAAGGATACATTGATCACCCAATATATTTTCTAGTATAAAGTTTTCCTCAGTCTCAACTATAAGACTATAGAAAGGGAAGGTTTGGCTATTGTATATTCCCTACAAAAGTTCAAACATTATTTATTGGGTCAAAATTTTAAGATGTTTACAGATCAATTTTCAGGCACCTAGTTAACAAGACAAAGGGGAGGACATGTAGATGGTTGTTATTGTTTCAGAATATTATTTTGAAATCATAGTAAAACCGTGGAAGCCGAATGCAGGACCAGATAATCTATTAAGAATTACTAATGGAGAGGAGCCAAAGAACTTGGAGGAGAATTTTCCTGACGTTAACTTATTTTCTGTTCATATTGTTGATGATTATTTTACTGACATTGTTGGATTTTTTAGCACGAGAATGGCTCCCAGGGAATTTACTGTCACACAGAAAAAACAGTTGGTAGTGCGCACAACAGACTATCATCTGATTGCAGGTCATTTATACAAGTTAGGTGCAAATGGAATTCTGAGAAGATGTGTGATGGAGCATGAATGCTCCATGGTGTTATCAGAAGAACACGAAGGTATAGCTCGAGGGAACTATGCAGGAAATCCTACAGGACAAAAGGTGTTGCATGCAGGATTATGGTGGACTACAGTACATAAGGATGCAAATAAATATTGTTAGACTTGTGATGTTTGTCAGAGGGTGGGAAAACCATCCAGAAGGGATGAAATGCCATTTATTCAACAAGTAACTTTACATGTATTTGATAAATGGGTTGTGGATTTCATTGGACCCATTAACCCACTAGCAAGGAGGTCAGGATCTAGATACATCATCACTACGACATAATACTTAACCAGATGGGAAAAAGAAACCCCAGTAAAGGATTGCAGTGCATAAACTGCAACATAATTTCTCTTTGAGAATGTGGTGAGCAGATTTGGATGTCCCATAATTTTGTTGAGTGATTAGGGAACTTATTTGATTAATAGTACAATTAGAGATATGAAATAATAATTCGAGATACATCATAAGAAGACCACACCTTACCATCCTCGGGAAAATGGTACAGTAGAATCTTTTAAAAATATTCTAGAAAACACATTGACAAAGATTTGCAATGTGAATAGGGTTGATTGGGATTTGAAGGTATCAACAGTGTTATGGGCTTACAGGACTACATGCAATAATATCACGAGACAAACACCATTGAGACTGGTGTATGGGCACGAAGCAGTGGTTCCATTGGATTATTTAGTACCTAGTCTGTGTATTGTAGCAATCACCAACATGACAGAAGAAGATGTTGCACATGCAAGATTGGATCAACTAATGGAGCTGGAAGAAGACATAATTCTAGAAGGATTTCACCAGGAAGTATAGAAAGCGAAGGACACATCTTGGCATGATAGGAACATAAATAAGAAAATATTTAAGGAAGGAGATCTGGTTTTCCTCTATGACAACAAGTATCTACAACACCCTGAGAAGTTCAAGATGCATTGGTTAGGGCCTTATCAGGTAGAGGCCATCACAAATGGAGATGTTGTGCAACTGAAATATCTTGCAGTGAAGAATCTCAGAAGACTGGTGAATGGCAGTTGACTAAAGTTGTATAAAGATAGACAACCTAACAACTTGAGGTAAAACAAAAGAGGAGGTATGATTGTACATATTGTATATCGTAGATGTTAGAAGAAAAAGATAAAAATACATAAAAAGAATAAATATAATAAAAAGTCAAAAAGAGAGGAGAATACTAGAAGGTTTTGATGTAATAGAATTATTAGCATTAATAGTGCGCCACAGAGAAACCAATGTTGAAGACACTGTGCAATGGAAAGTAATTGATAGGTACAAAAGTGTAGCGCGTAGGAAAAAGTGAAAAATAAAAAATTGTCTGTGTGGAATGGTTGTCAATATGTTGTCCCTCTATAAAGTCGGAAAAAGGAGGAAAATCCAGACATTTGTGTTTTTATATAAGGAGAAGAAAGCAGAGCGAAACCTAAGTGCAAAAGTGAGAATTCTTGATAGAAGGTTGAGATTTGTATCACAACAATTCAGATTCTAGCAAGATGTTTCCACAATGAGTTGGAGCATCGATTAGGGTTGGTCGAAACACGAGAAGCAATGCTTGGGCGATGATACCAAGGACACAGTGAATGACGATAATAGTTGAAGTGGATGAAATCCATACACCAGAGTATGAGCCACATATAATGTAGGTGGAGGAAGAAGAAAACACAACAGAGGAGGTCAGGCAGCCTAAGGAAGACACGAAAGAACATAGTCTGATGCGTTGAGAGGAAAATGGCCACAAGATGAAGAACAAGCCATTGGTTCAGCACAACAAGGCCTAGAGCCAGAAGAAGAACAAGAAACAGAGAAAGAGGGTGTACATGAGGTCGAGGCATCATCCCCGCAAGGGAAAAAGAAATATCAAGTTGAAAACAATACACAAGGCATACCTCACACACAGGGATAATTAACAATTGTAATGACAAAGATCCCAGATGGAGTTAAAGCAAAGGATGAAATGGTAGGAGGTGTGAATAGTATGAAGTACTCTGACCATGATGTAGCAGATACCGTCAAATTCCAATATTTGGCACAACAAAACTACATGGAATGTAAAGGAGAGGGCCCATTAGGTGTGCCATTGTTAGAGCTTGCGTAGTCGATCCTGGGGCTCTATAACACAGGGATAATGAACTTATTAGACATATCATACTTTGGGCACGGTAAATACATCAAAAGATGTGTTGTACAACTCCTAGAAAGGGTGCATGGATGTGTCTTATGTATGTATAGGCCAATGATTATAAATATGGACTTAATAGCAACAATTACTAGGATACCCATAAATGGGGAGAAGCCAAAAAAATATATGGAGGAAAAGACCAAGGAAAAGGCCATTTCTGATGAAATTAAGGAGAAATATGACACATATAGAGGGAATAGGGGGATCAAGATCAATGACATAAATGATCCAGTGACAAGATTTTCCACAAGGTTTTTAGGATGTAAGTTAATGTGAAAATTCATGAAGGGATAAGTACCAGCAGCGATGGTAGCGGCTGCAACACAATGCGTGAAGGGGAGCTTAATGAGATGGGCCCTTTATTTTCTCAATTCCTTCCCGAAGGACCGTAAGGATACAAAAGACTGGGACTCTGAGTTCCACTACTCATGGATTCTCATCCTCATTTCACTTGTAGGTTGGCAAGAACCGGTGTATAAGGTGTTTCTTCAGAGATTAGGAAAGTGTGGTACAACCCGATACACTTCCCTAAGGATCACAATAGACCTGAAGAAGAAGAAGGTGAATAGTGATAAATTCATGCTATACCTTTCAGATATCCAAGACCACTTAGCCAACACATGGAGGATTTCACCTGAGACAGTCCAAGAGTTTGGAAAGTTTGCTAACTTTCAGGCCACGTGCCACAGTATGTGGTTGCAGGCAAAGAGGGATCCAACGAAAGAATGGTTACTAATGAGCTACTACGTGATGACATAGGATATCCAAATRCAGGTCGAGGAATGTCCTGAGTCATGGWAGGTGCCATTAATTCCAAGGAGAGTGCCAACTGTACATACTCAGATGCRGGGMAAAAAAKTTAATAAATTAAGGGAGCAGAAKAAACCAAAGGGTGGMTCCACACAAAATCCACCACGCATAGGGAAGACACCGATTGTTTCAAGAGAACATGTGTGTGTAGTGGAAGTGATAACCGAGACACATGATATACCTATGGAAGAAGAAGTTCGACAGGAAACAAGGGTGGATATAGACATGCCAGTGACACATGAGGCAACATATTCCCAAAATAAGAGAAGAGGGGAGCCAACAAGTGGCTCAAGAAAGAAGGCAAAGGCCCATAGGACACCACCTCACACATCACTGACAACAGATGATGTCGAATTGGTAGCTACAACCATTGAATATCGGCTATCAGAGACTTGGGAGAATGCGGAGAATCATAAGGCTTCAATTATCGAGAAGGTGTAGTAAGTAAAAAATATGCTAGAACAATTAAATATTAGGGAAGAGAAGTGACAAAAAGACACACCAATAAAGGCTATGGAAGGAATGCAAGCAGGGGAAATAGTGTAGATCATAGTGCAGGGAAGTGCAAATTTCATGATAACACCTGATATGTTGTACATTGACGAGGAGACGACACATAAGCTTCTAAAGGAGATAGATACATTGGACTTGGCATTTCCTAATATCTCGACAAAGGTGTTGTACAAATTACAGATCAATGTCACACAGGAAATCTAGTCCATGGAAAGGTCGGCTACAATAAATTTACAGACAACACAGGAGGAGAACATAACATTGAAGGAAGAAATTAGCCAGGAATGGAAGGAGAATAAGTTAGCGCAATAGGATATAGAGGAGATGGATAAACACATTGTCGAAATGTTTCAAACCATCTCGAATAGCGCAGGATTAGGGGAAGTATCATCAGAAGAAATGATGAAAAAAATATCTCAGGCTTTGGAGCACTATAAGAGTCAAATAAAGTAGTTGGAGGAGCGCACAGTACCCACTACTCCTCCAGAAGTAAGAGCGCAGTGAGATCAAGATGCAACAAAATCGGTGGAGAATATAACATATGCTATACATAAGATGATAAAGTTGTTGGATAAAAGTGGCCAACTATGGAGACAATTACAAGAAGATGGAAGCTTGTAGAAGTTGCAAGGAATAAAGGTTGGGGTCCACATAGAAATGGAATAATTGAAACAAAGACACAAGACAATGTCATTGCCTGAAAAAATTAAGAAAACTACATAAATGAAGATTCTACAGTCAGAAGAAAAGGCAGTGTAGGCAAAGAAGATTGCAAGGCAGGCTCAGTTGGAGCCTCTACAGGAAAAGGCTGAGCAGTTAGTCATGAAGATTGACGCAAAAAAATCAAAAGTGGAGAAAATAGGCTTGGAGGGGGGAGAAATATTGAAACCCCCAATCACCATGCATATGGTAGAAGCCATGGTGGAAAAGAGAAACTAGGCCCGATGTCAATACCAACAAGCAGCAGATATGAATGAAGCACTGGCACAAGTAGTGAAAGATGCAGGAGTCAGTGAGTGACTCGAGATGAGTCATGATGTTAGTGTTGGGGGCATGTTGGCGCAAGCCAATTTTGGGAGAAAATCAAGGAATTTTTGAAGTAATCAAGGAAGAAATTGGAAAATATAAGGCATCGCTAGAAAATGGGGAGTGTGCCAAAAATAGAGGAAAAGCAGCGCAAAAAATAGAGGAAAACCAATGTCGAGGAAAATAATTTACAAAGTGGATAAACTATTGTGGAGCAGTTGAAATGTGGACAAACCTAATCCACTCAGGGTTAGGGTTTTTGTAAGGGATTTGTCCCATTTTTTTGTATAAGTAGAATGTATTAGGACTGTGGAATGGGTTCATTCGTTGTTCGTTAGGTTGGTTGTAATTTCTCAATTTTTTTCTGAGTTCTAGATGTTGTTAGTCTATGCAGGTTCGAATATTAGCTCTAGGTTTGTGAAGACTATCACGATCTGTGGAGATCGATTGTAATGGAGGAAGAATTGTACAGTGTGTGGCGCTGGATTTTTCATGAATATTAATAAAGAGCTGAAGCGACTCATCTTTGTGGATGTATCCCTAAGAGGGGGTCAACCACAATATATATGGGTTATGTGTGAATGTTTGTAGTACTTGCAATTATAAATTCTTTAATGAGTTTTATGATGAACATGTTAAAATGATAAAGGAAATACTACTGTGCACTAAGGATAAACTAATGAAATTTGAAGAACAACACTAAATGGATTAATGCCATAGTCAGGGATGATTTTAGGGGCTAAATTTCGCTCATGGGCTAATTTTCCATGTTTTTTCCAAAAACGAGATTCACTATTTTAAAAATGATTCGCCCAAATTGTATAGGATAAATTTATTTTACCTTAAAAAACACCAAAATTTTATAAAAACTAYATAAAATCCTTAGAAATTGGAATATTTTTACAAAAATATCGCAAATCATTTATAGTTGGCATATGAAGGATTAGTAAGATTCGCCAAGGTTTCTACATTTTAAAATAAATTTCCATCCTTAAAATCATCCCTGRCCATAGTTAGTATTCATATCTAAATCTTAGGTTGCAGGAAATGAATRTATGTCATTTGGTATATGATGTTATAATGGTTAATGAAGTTCTATTGGAATAGTGGTGTCACTGGTCAGAACTAAGATCTAGCTAGGGTTAGCATAATAAATGAGTATTCAAGGGCTAGTTGTTGAGTAGATCTAATTCTCCTGAGAGAGAAGAACATCCAATCCCATGGTTGCAGACACCTGATTCTTGCGGCCACCCATTGAAGCCATCTCGGGTGAGACTACGCAGTGCACTTTGTGCGTTGTGTTTCCTTCTAGTAACTAGAAGGGCCGATGGTCGAAGGGAAGTTGGTAATCCTATAGTAGAACCTGGGTCATCCCATATGTTGTCACAAGAGTTGAATATAGGCTATAATAGAGCCAAGACTTAGCACATTTTGAATGAAATGATAATTTGTCGATTCATCAGTCATATGAGGCTTCTAGAACTAGGTCTGAAACATGCCTTTCAATCATTTATAAATCATAAACGAAGAGGCATGACCTCATTTGCCTAATTTAATTAAAATAAGGAAGATGGATAGAATATAGGGGATGAAGAAGACTGAAACAAAGAGTTAGGTATCTAATTCTGATAAGTCTAATATTTATTTCAACAGAGGAACGACAAATAGCTTCAAAGAAAAAACAATGCATACATATAACTTGTAATCTAGGCATAAACAGTCAAGATACATGTCTTGTTTTGATCACAACATAAATAGAGGAAAATTTGAACCTAACAAGCTACCCAATAAATGACTACAACAGATGTATTACTGAATTAGAGCCATTACAAGTTGAATATGTAAAGGAAGGAAGAAATAATCAATGTAAACCTTGAAAAAATGATACAAGAAAAGACAAAATTACACAGTGACGAGGTATAGAATCTCTTAGCTTCTGTTCTATATTTGCTGAAAGAAATGACATTACAATCCCAGCTCCCAAAAGTATCTTAGGTTGTTCCCCCTTCCAAAATAAATCTACAATCTCTTTCTTTACACAAAATTTGTCTCAATTGAAAAAACCTTGGATTACCCACAACCTCTGCATACGTTATTGATTTTCAATTAGATGTGTTGGCGCTTCGTCTGACTCTTCGTTTTCTCTTGGATGCATTTAATATATTTTTTTCATATATTTATTGCAGTTACCATAATCATTGACACTTGGCTTTCGTTACCGTCTGGTTCTTAAAACTATCTGGCTAAGCCATAATTTGACTTTGGTTTTGTTTCAATAAGAAGGGAAGCCCTTCCTGTTGTGTGCTCATTGTTCAACAGTTTTTAAATATGCCCTTGAGGAACTATCTAGATAACCCAAAAATACGATTTATGTAGCTTTAAATCCACAAGTACAAGTCCACAAATTATTATTACCAAACCCACTCCATCTCATCTCCAACACGCCATTTGTGATAACGCATATGAGCAGAGCAATAAACCATAAATCATCATAATTGCTAGTATATGGAATCATAAATTTTCTAATGAGAGAATATATAGCAGGTACTGCACAATGAGATAACAAGGGTAAGGACACCCATGCTATCCATTGTATTCATTTACAGGATTGAATGTTCTGCACATCATACATAAACTTGAAATTCAAAATGATGTTGCTCGTTTCCAAACACACTAAGAATATGATATTCGAGCAACTTAATATATGCCCAAACCAAGATCCGTTAAGAACAAAACTGATGGAAAAGCCTGCAATTAACAATGATAATATTTTCGGACCAAAGTGTTAATAATGAAGAAACAAGCACCCAGGCTCGCCCTTCTCATCCATTTATATCATTTGTTCATTTTCCACCGACATGAGAATATTTATAAGCTCGGCTTCTACCATTTTTCTTTGACAGAGGGAGTTTTTATTGGACAGTCGGAACCCTTACCCATCGACATTTGATATGTATGATTGGAACCCCAACTTTAGGCCTTCGAGCTTTGGGGGAAGGGAGGAGTGGCTATTGAAATTACTCTAGTGGTCAAAATCCCCGAAGTGGAGTGTGGCGCTCAGAACAATGAACAAGACGAAAATTAGTGTGAGGAACCTTGACTTTGGACCTTTTGGGCGTGATTAAATTCGCGCATGTTGGATGGCCCAAAATACCCCACTGGCGTCGATCTGGCGATGATGTAAACGGTCGGGTGATCTTTAATAATTTCTTCCATAATTTCAATATCTGTTCCAACACCATAAACCCAACATAAGCAAAGATGATCGAGGATGTCATTCTCTTTGAAAAAACGATAGATGAAATGGGTATGTAGAGTGAAGAAAAAAAATCAAATTTGAAACCATATTGACATCCTCATTACCAGGAAATATTTCAAGGAATACAAGAAAGTTGATATCAACATTATCAAGAAAGAAGATGGAATACTTTTCAATATTCATGGCACAAGGCATCACAAAACCAGTATTCAACAAGCTATTGTCAAAGACAAATAACCACGACAAATTGGAGAAGCTTCAACAACAATACATGGAATCAAGGGAAAGAAAATAATGCAAAAACTAGCCACCAAGGATTACGACAAAAAAAATTGATTTTAGATGGATGGATCATCATTAAATTAAAGAAGAAAGAATGAACATAATAAAATAATATTACTTGGGTTCATCAAATGTTAATCCTTTAATTGCAAAGCTTTCAGGATAAATTTTTGAGGAGGGTACTATGTTATGACCCAATGGGGGAATATATAGGGTTAAATGTATAGTATACCATGTGTAAGGTCTCTGTCCCCACAGAGCCTTATAAAACACAGGTTAAAAATAGAGAGTAGATAAATGTTTTTCTATACAATTTAATCTTTAGCATTTAACCATAATTTATTCAGCAAAAATTAAATTTATTAACAGCATGAAAATAAATCACATAACCATCACATAATCATGAAAATATATGAAAATGCATACCTTTGTCTAATGTTATTTCTCCAATCTCTGTCTGTCCTCGTTGTTGCTCTGTCCAAACTCTGCCCAAAACCAAATCTTTCCTCCCTGCCAGCTAGGAACAGAGCCTATCCGGCTCCCTAGCTCCAGGATTCCGTGAGGATTCCTGTCCCC
>SNQJ01S0054371.1:7692-28628 GCA_010110895.2 Picea sitchensis | reverse complement strand
AATAACATCTTTCTTCTTGCTCGACCAACATATAGATCTAGAACCAAGACCAAATGAGTAACCAGATGTGGACTTGTGATCAATGTTATCGCCAACCCAGTCAGAATCAATGAACTCGATGAGATCCAATGTAGAGTTTGTTGCATAACGAATCCCAAAGGTGATGGTGCCATGTATGTATCAAAGGATATACTTTCCATCCTTCCAATTTAGATCATGCGACTCCTGCATGAACCTGGAAACTGCACCAACTGCATAGGAGAGGTTTGGTCTGGAGTGTGTGAGATACAACACACTCCCCACTAGCTTTCTATACATTGTGATGTCAACCAGTGGAGTTTCCCTGTCATCCTTGAATTTGAATCCTGATAGAAAAGGAGTTCGAGCATACTTGCAGTCTGTCATGTGAAATCTCTCAAGGAGATCTTGAGCATACTTGGCCTGAGACAGTTTGATTCCTTATGCATCCTAAGTGATATCGAGTCCAAGGAATAAGTGTAGAGGACCCATGTCCATCATAAATAACCTATCATGTATAATCCTCTTGACTGCAACAATCGTTGAAGTCGAGAAACTAGTGATCAACAAATCATCAACATACAAAACTAAGAGTAGAAGTGAATCAGTTGTCTTGAGCATGTAGACATTCGGGTATGATTTACAACGTACAAAGTTCTGTGACAACGGGTAGGATTCCATATTGGAATACCATGCCCTCAGAGTCTACTTAAGTCCATAAAGAGATTTCTTCAGTCGATAAACCAAAGAGAAATCTTGCATAACTCCTTGGGGCTGCTCCATATAGATCTCCTCAGAGAGATCACCCTGAAGAAATGCATTCTTCATGTCCATATGATGGAATTACAATCCCTTGTCTGCCACAATGGCAAGTTCCAAACGTATGGAATCCATATTCACTACTGGAGTGAAGGTCTCATCATAGTTAATGCCATGCACTTGATGAAAGCCTTTGGAAACAATCTTGGATTTGTATCTACTAATATGTCCATCTGTTGCACTCTTGGTCTTGTAGACCCATCTCCACCTAAAAATTTCCATCTAGAAGGAGTGGAAACAAGATCCCAAGTCTAGTTCTCGAGGAGGGAGTTGTACTCCTCCTGCATGCGGATTCCCAAAAGGGATTTCTAGTAGCCTCGCCATAAGAATGTGGATCTTTAGACTGAACCAAGAAAACATGCATGGGTGTTAATGGTTCAATGGAAGTGAGTGAAAGAGGAGGCTCCTCTAAATCATATCGAGTCCTCCTAGTATCAGTTGGATCACCAACAATATCCCCTGCATCCTGAAGAGTTGTCTAGGTCCACTAGGGTCTCTGCTCTGGCTCTGCATCTACATCTGGATGCACTGAATCTGCATCTAATTATACTGAATTTGTATCTGGATCATCTGAATCCTCTGAATCAGAACTCGCGTCTGAAGAAGAGTCGGCATGTACATGCTCATAATCTAGGACATGTGGAATAATGAAGGTGTTTTCATGCGGTTTTTGAGGTACATGAGAAACACTTTCCTCGAATTGGAAACATCACTCAATGATGAGTCAGTTCAAGGAAAGATCAATAAGTTTGTATCCCTTCACACCATTGAGGTATCCAACAAATATACACTATGTGCTCTGTGGATCAATGCATTCATATTTTCAGAGGGAATCTGGGCCCATGCACGTGAACCAAAAATACGAAAGTGAGTCACTTCCAGTTTGAGGCCACTCCAAGACTCGTAGGGGGCCTCATCCTTGACATATATATGGGGAGATATTTTTTGGATGTAGGTTGCACAATTAAGTGCTTCATCCCATAATCTCTGTGGAAGTGACTTTTCATGTAGCATGCAAGATTCCATCTCTTTTAGAGATATGTTTTTTCGCTCAACAAATCCATTTTGCTGCGGAGTATAGGGAACTGTGTGTTGCAGTTGAATCCCTGCCTCATTAAAAAAAAATTGGATCTCATGGTTGACATACTCTCCCTTGTTGTCAGTTCGGAGGACTTTGATTTTGTTTCCTAACTGTGTCTCAACTAGAGCTTTGAAATCTTTGAGGTGTTGAAAGACCTATGATTTTTGCCTGAGAAAGTAAATCCATGTGAAATGCGAGAAATCATCAAAAAAAATAAGAACATACCTCACTTTGTTGATTGATGGATGCGGAAAAGGGCCATGAGGTCACTATGGATCAGATCTAAAGGAGAGGAATTTATCTCAGTCTTTCCTTTGTCGAATTTCTCTTGAGGGTGTTTTCCAAAAACACATCCCTCACAGATTTCTTTGAAGAAATGGATGTCTGGTAGATCATAAACCAATATTTTCTTGTTAATTTTTTGCATATATATGAAATTCAAATGCCCGAACCTTTCGTGCCATATCCTACTGCTTTCATCAGCATGGGTAATAAATAAAGTAGAATCTCGTTCAATAAATTCAAAGAATGTATACAATCTAGATTGATGATTTACCTCACCAGTAGCAACCCTAGAATTGGTTTGCATGTCATAGATGTCCACTGCATTAGGTTTTACTATTACTTTCTTTCCAATGCTAGAATTCGTCATCTGATACACGAAGAGAAGATTGACAGAAAGTTTGGGAACGTGCAACACATTCTTGAAGCTTTGGTTGGTGAGTTCAATCCTTCCTTTGTCAGTGACCTCGACTGGAGAGTTGTCCCCCATAAGAATAGGAGGACCTCTACATGAATCCAATGAAGAATATAATACTTTTGTGGTATCCATGTAGTGTGACTCTCCCGCAATCCAAGCATCGGGAGAGGAGTTGATGGCAATCAAGGCATGGCTAGAATTGCCTTTCTTGGGATTCTAATCTTATGGCTTCTTCTTCTTGGAACCCTCGGGGATGAGATCTTCAAGGTTTTTTTGCTGAATTATTTGAGTCATTAGATCTATCTATTTATAAATGCATGCATATTCTATATGGAATCCTTTATGGCAGTATGTACATTTCTCCCCTTTTCTTCCATTTCCACCTTTGGATCCAGAGGCATTGGTGAAGGGTTTTGAGTACCCTTCCTTCTTCGGATTTGCATGAGATTTTATTTTGTCTTTATCTTTATATTTATGATATTGATGGCTTACATATTGCATAGCAAGTGCATGCACCTTTGGGCCTTTGATTTTTCCCATGTTGATGAGCTTGGTTTGCTGGTGTCAGGGATTAGATAAATTCCTCAAGAGAAGGCATCTTCCAGGTGGCTTTAGAGGTGAATTTGACTGAATGGAATGTGGATATGAACACAGATAATTCAGGACCAAGTTTGGAGGGAATGGTGAGAACCATTTGTTTCTCCTCCTTAGATTTATCAACCCCACAATCTTTGAGTTGTGACAATAATCTTTGTATTTTGTAATGAAATATTGGAGATTGTCGAAGATTTTTGGATCCACTGTGAGCAATTCAAAATAGATCATGTGTCCCCTCATCTCATCCTATTTTCCAAATATCCCTTCCATGGTGGTACAGGATTCATTGGGGGTTTTACAGGAAGATATGTGAAAAAGGAGATCGGGAGAAATGAGATTGCAAATTGTTCTAAATGCTTCATCCATTCGATTTAGATACTTGTATTTTTCTATGGTTGATGTCGGTTCTGTCTATGTATTCATGGTTAACCTATACAATCCTCTGCTTCGAATATGCATGATTATCCTCTCCTTACATGCAAAGTAATTGTAAGGTGTAAGAATAAATTCTTTTGGGAATTCCATTTTTCCGTTGCCTTCAATCTTTGGTACTTGCAAAAATAATTTGGTGTAGATGTTTCTTAGTAGTCCATCAAATTTGATACCATGTAAATGTGTTGAACTTTCACATAATATATCTAGCTAGAAAATACCACACACATTTGTAGAGAGAAATTGAGAAAGAAGAAAAAAGAGAGAAAATAATGGAAGAATTATCATTAATCGTAATGAATAATTTACACATGATATACTCTATACAACTCAACAAATGCACACTGGAGGTGAATCCAATGCACCATAGTGGTGTTCTAGAGTGATCTGGACACACACCAATAGTTACGAGAGTGAACTGCCACCTAGTCTAGTCTCTCGACCAGTTACATGAGTGAACTTCCACCTAGTTGAGTTAACTAGTCTACCAGTCTTCAGTTAACTGAATGAAATAGAGTGAAGTGAGGAGGATATCAAGGAATCGTGGGTAATGCACAAGTATGGTGATGATACCAATGACAATTCACATTAGTTTTTGATGATCCCAATGTTGCATGGTGACAAAACCAATGCAACATCTAGACTCCACTCAACTAGTGAAAACTAAAGTGAAAACTAAAGAGAATATTATCCTAGAGGAATATTCTCCCTAAACTTTAGGAGACTGGAAAAATACTAATAAACATAGGAAAAACCTTAGGAAAAATAAATCCTAGGTGTGTGTGAAGTAACTCCAACAGTTATATTCTTTTACTTCTTAGTACATCCTCCATATGGGATTTCCACAATAAGTATTTGGTATTGGTAATAAATGATCATTTAGAGTATCCATATTAAAATGTTCAAGTAATATGGATTGAAAATATGAAATTAAATATTTGTATGGAAAGCTCTTGAAAAAGTCGGTTGTTAAAAAAAAACGACATTGAAAATGAACTTCGGATGTGAAAGTTATGCCCTTTTAAAATAAAGGTATAAATAATAACCAAAGTGCCATGTGGTAGGTAGAATTTGGACCACGTGGTGATGGATGCACAATGAGGTGGTTGAGTAAAAAAAATCCCCTAATTCTAACTTTGTTTATAAGCTCACTTTTACAATAAGTTACTTATGAAGTGACCCACTTGGACATAATACACGAGAATCAGTTTTACAATGAAGTTACTTTATAAATTAAAGTTGCATACAAAAAGTAACTAAAAAAAGAATATTAAAGTTACTTTATAGTTATTCACTTTTATAACTTGAAACGCACTTTACAATAAAGGTATGAGATAACTCAAGGTTGCAAGAATTTTTTCAAAAAGTAACCCTAAAATAGAATTGAACTCAAGACCTCTTATTAAATAAAGTAGCTTCCAACCAAGTGAGATAATAAAAAATATAAAAAAAAATTGATAAAGGAGGAGGGGGGCTTGTTTATTTTTTTTTTTAACTCTTTGCCTCAAAGTGCATGCCACGTGCATGCTTACCCTTGAAAACCTTTGTTTTTTCCTGCAAAAAACTTCAACATAGTTGCACAGAAAACAAATGAAATTTAGAAAAACAAAATCGAATCTCAACAATAATGGGGTTAGATCCTGGTTAACTTACCCTGAAAATGCAAATTTTCTCCCTATTTTTTATTTCTTGATCTTACATAATGCATAGAACAAAGAGAACACAACAAAAAGATTTATTTCTATTTATTTTTATTTATTATTTATTTCTGATTTCTCAAGATTGCATAGAGAACACAACAAAAATAATATGCAAAATGAAAGAGTAGCAAACCAAGAATAAAAATAGAAAACTAAAATATTAACTCTATAAAAAATTAAAAATGGTGTATTCAAAATTTATACTCTTGATCTAACTAAAATGGTTGTATTGTAGGAAAACATAAATTCTTTTCATTTCACTCGAAAAGGTTTCAATTTTCCCAAGATACGACAAGTGAAACGAAAATTATTTCCAACTAAAATCAATGCTCCAAATGTACTTAGCTTAGAAATGCATGGAAATAGTAGAACCCAAAAATGTGACAACATGGATCCCAGGATTGAAACCTCGCTCTAATACCATGTTCGACAAAATAGGGTATTCCCACATAGCATGAACACCTTTAATAACCACTCACACAATCAGATCAAAGATCATAACACTAGTGTTTTTACGTGGTTAAAACATCAAAGAGGAAAATTGTCCACCACCCTAGCCAAAGTGGCTACTTGAGGAAATGTATGAATGAAAAAGAAAAAAATTGTATAAAGGAGTTCCTAGCAACCAATCATCAGCAAATGACCCTCCATGATGTTTAAATACAAAACATGGACCAATGAGTGTTAAGACATGGGTCAATATAGTCATTAATATTGAGGAGAATATGAGTTGTTAAATCACTCTATATCTAGAAAATATTGTGACCATCCAATTACATAGCTACAAATGCATACAAAAGAAACATGATTTTACCTAAAGACACATTAGACCAATTTGATTTTAACTAACTCCTAAGTGTCTAAATATTCTAACATCCCCAAAGTCTTAACCTAACTACAATTTTGTTTTTCTGTCAAAGTGGGATTATATGTGTTAGATTATAGGGTTAATCATTAGGCTAATATTGGAGGAATGAACTAAGCATAAACTATAAGGTTTGGGATGTGTGCACATGTGGTGTGACTAACTTGAAATTAAAATTCTTGTAAATGAAAGTAAATTTCACTTGAAAGCCCCGAGGGTTAGCTCAATTGGTTTAGAGCTAGACGTGAGTTATTATGCCTATTGTTGGTCATGGGTTCGACTCTCTTGATTCCCTTGGGGTGATACCCCATAATCGAGTTCGATCATTTACCCTATTTTCCATCCACAAAATGTGGGGAAGTACTCGGAGGGTTTCCCACTATTTCTTCCATCTAAAAAGAAAGTAAATGGCACTTGAAATGAAATCTAAATTGATAAGAAAATAAACAACTAATTTAAATAGTAAAGAACAAGAGATTTTTCTTTAATTCAGTCTAACTTCAAAACAAAAATCTACTTGTTGATATTCATATTTCAAAATGAAAACCAATCTACTCTACTCTTTGTCTCACAAGAAAACAACTTCAAAACATAAAGCCTCTATTTGTAAGTAAAATAATAAGGGTTCTAGGGAACTCTTTTCTTTCCATAAGAGACTTCAATTCTGAAATAAATGGTAATATAAAACAATGAATAACCTACAATTGTAAAAGAGAGAAAAAAACAAAGGCAATGGCTTCTCACACAAATCTAACTCAAGGACAAATACTAGGTCAAGGGTGCGTTCTTTTCTTCATCCAAGATTTATGTAAAAATGTATTCCTAATGACCAATAAACAACCTAGGGTTCTGATTCTAAACCTATTATAACATAAATATGAAAGTACAATCAAAATGAAATATGACTAGGAAAGGTAATAGAAACCTTACGGGGTTTTCTTATCAATCCTAATGAATTTCTTTAAGAAAATACCTAAGTTAAAACAAAAGAATTCAAAAGAAACCTATAGTCCCTAAAAACACTTAAATAGCTAGAAGAAAACCCTAGAAACTAAAAAAATCAAGTTCTAGGTCCAACGCAGAAACTAACCTAGAAAAGTGTGTTGTCCCTTGTAGATTTTTTCCTAAAATTCATTGGTCAATGCAGATAAGAGGATAATAAGCGCATTGATAAATGCATCTATTGACCCCAAAAAGTGTGTTGGCACCTAGGAGGCTCTCAATAGCTATGAGATTGTCTCTAAGGTACATCTGAGGGTTTTCTAACACTTAGTTCCTGTAAACATTGCACAATAAGTGCAAGGCAAGAACAAAAACCCAAAAAAACTCAAAAAATGGAATGAAAAAGAGAGAAAATGGGGTTTACCCACACACCCACAACTAGGGATCAAGAGATGGCTCAGATCCCTAATGGAATTGCCAATTTGTTGTAGAAAATCTACAACAAGGGTTAGCAAATCCTACGGATCTAGTGGTTGTATCTAGATCATAGGCGAATAATAGAAACAAAGTTGGAAAACCTAACTTTAAATTGATCTTTCACTCCATGGTTTGCATTATCCATGAGACAAGTAAAGAAAAGAAGTAAAAAAAGAGAACTCGTGAATAGAAAACCAAATTAAGAATGAAAGAATTTACCATTCCAATGGAAAGACTAAATTACAAAACTTGTGAGGAAGTTCCTTGAAGAAAATTGTCTCCTTGGCCTCCTCCTTGGGAGGGTTCTTGTTGTTTCCCGAGTGTATGGCTAGGCTTGGATCCTCTCCTTTGTGGTTGAAAGTGACGAGGAAATGGTCAAAAGATTTAGGGAAATTTTGGTAGCACTTCATTACTTTTAGTGGATCATGGATGGAAAATGGAGGTGACCTCTTGAATTTTTTAGTAAAATAGTGGTTGTTTTTATATGGTCATGGTAATAAAATATTATTGTTTGATCGTATCAATTTTAACCATTACTTTTCGGGTTTTCTATTTTATTTTATTTTTTGGATAATTTCAAGAGGAAAAGGTCATAAAATTATTTTATAAATTTATGAAATAGAAATAACTTTAGGAAAAGTGGTTTCGTAAGTTATAATAGTCTAAAATTATGTAAAAGTGGGTTTATACATATGATACCCATAGTATGAATAGTGTATTTCGGTAAACCTAGATTTTTGGTCTAGGTGATCAACTTGTTGGTGATAACAATAGTTGCGACCAACTGCATGCCGCACTTGTAAAACTCATGACCACAACCTTTGGCCACTTGTTGCTACACGAAAACCCCCAATCATCCATGTTTGGCTATGTGTTGTTGCACAGATAGTCATAATCATTTCCTATAGGTGACCTTATAAAATTTTCTCAACCTGAAACTATCTTTTTTGTTTGGATACTTTCTTGGAAAATTTAGGATATTTTTCTTTATTAGCCTATGCATCTAAATCGTTTTCATTTTAGCACAAAAACAATTGCATTTCATTTTTATTCATTTTAAGCACTTTTGAATTAATATCAAATTTGCATGTTTGAGTTAAATTGTTTTGGTGATTTGCATGTTTTTGAGGATCTATTTGGTAAAGTTGTTTTGGTAAGTTCACTACATTTGTGAAAATTTCAAAAGGAAACCTCTTAATCTCTCTTAATTTGCATTGTTTTCATAGAAATAAAAATAAAGACTTACATATTGCATTGTTATCTTATTATCTTTACAAGTTCAATAATTTTTTTGAGTAAAAAAAACTAGTGAAGTTTCACTCCATACCTCTAAGTAACAAACAAACATTAAAAGCAACAAAATTTTAAAATAAATATAAATTTTTTTTTTAGAAAACACATATAGTCTAAGTTTTATGGACATGGCGTAGAATTGGAGAGTAAATTCACCAAGGCCGCAAACCCAAACTAGGATTGATCAAAGAGTGAAAATCCATTAAGAGCAAGGAGCACTTATCAGGAAAGAACATCCAACATGTGTGTCATTATCCCCTTTTTACTTGTTTCGTGGGCTATGCATGTACGGGGGATTTGGATTGAAATGGAAATTCCTTAGGGTGACACCACTTTTCTCTATAATTATTGGATAAGGACTTTATCCTATATTTCCTTCCCATATGCAGAAGCCTAACCCATAACCATTCCCCTTGATTTTTGATTGTGAAGTGGTAGCCTTGGTTTCCTTTCCTAGGATATCATAGAGGTGAATCCGATAAAAAAGTACTTGTGATACCTAATACAAACATGTAGCATCTACCTCATCTCCCTTAGAGGGTTCCCATCTTCATGAGGGTACTTTCACCTTGGGTGATTTTTGTGTGAGGGTTACCAGAACTGTCTCTTACACCTTCATTGGTTGGTTTTGGGCCCTCATCATCCCAGACTAGTTTTTTGAAGGCCCATTTGTCTTACCAGTCGCTTGTTTTCTATTTATTATATATTTTTAGGGTGTGATGTATGTTGATTTGTGTCCAGTTTTACATAGATTGACTTATCCTTTGTTGTAATTTATTTTTTTTAAACACATATTTCATAGTGGATGACAGAACTACTTATTTATTTAGAAGGCATCGATAGTTTCCTCCTGAGATAGAGGAATATCCAACCATCAGGTGGCATTTTTCCTCACCTAAATGTGTTCAAGGATTTTTGGAAGATAACACACACATACTTATAGAGGCCTATATCCCATATTCTTAGGAGTTCGAAACCTTGGAGTTTGAATTCATTGATGAAAAAATTCCAGTCAATTTCAAACCTCCTTTGACAGAGAATACTAACCATTTTCTTATAGGGGTTGGTGAACCTCCTTTGTGTGATCATTTTTCCTTTTTATACAACTTACATATGATGTCAAGCATCAATGGTTCATATAGTGTGGGTGGACCTATTCCTACTACCTCGAATGTGTCATGAGGAGTCACTAGTGGCACCTCCATACCACCAATTAGTGGGATAGACCCTCCCATTCATGTGCCTTAGACATCAAGTTTCCCCACTTGGGGGACATCGCCAATCCATTCAAATATCTCTCCCAAAAGTCTAACTATCTTTAGTATGCCTACTGTGAGCACACAATTTCTTACATCTAGATTCTCTTTTGGCAAGGGTAAAACCCCTGTATTCAACATTGGTAGCAAATCTGCACATGTTTATGATATATCCATCCGTAGCTCTTTAATCCTTAACATAGTTTTTCCAGTCAACTAGAATTTCCATCATAGTGATGGCCTTACAACCTGTGCTACTCATGTTTTTGGAGGAAATAATTCCCCTAGGGGAAGTGGGGTTGGTGGGTCTATGGTATCTACTAGGATGCAAGGCATACCATCTATTCATCAGTAGTCGATTTCCATTTTTGGTGACTTTAAATTTTCTTGACTTATCACGATTGAAAAAAAAACCCATAAACCACTACCCATTATGGATGGTTATCCCTACCAAATTTCCATAAGATATTCCCAAGTTTTGCAGATGAGACGGAGAAGACCCTTTTGCATATGTAATGACTTTCCACCTATGGTTTTCATCAAATTCTTTGGTGGAATATAACATTCAATTGCATATTTTCCAATGCACCCCAACTGGGAGTGAAACAAAATCATATATTGAGTTTCCATGCACTTCTTTTCATGATTTTTCATCCCTAAAGATGGAATTTTTAACACATTTACAACTACCTATCCACTATGAAACTAGAACTAAACTCTTGACATCATTGCATCATAGTACCACCACACATATTTCTAATCATATTCATGAATGGCGATGGTGACATAGAATCATCATAGCCAAAACTTTGGAACAATTTCTATACATTTGGTTTGTGAAGTCCTTATTTTCTAATATTGCCAAATATTTCACGATGTCAAGAGTCCTTAACAAACACAATTTATTGTGTGTGCTCAATAAAGAAAGATATTTTATTCTCTATTCAACACTTTATAAGAGCTGATATTGCATTCCCCTCTATTTTCAACAGATCCACCAAGACCTACTCCAAGACCACATTTTAGTGGTGTGATTGGTTATGTTTCCCATGCCTCTATTGGCTATTTAGAAAACTAGATGGAATACATGACCATATATCATAATCCATTAGTGACTATGCCATCTTCATAAAATTACTTAGTCTCTACCCAAACCTCTAATGTTCACTCCATTCAATCAAAAAATGTGAGGAATGATCAACAACATAGGGGAAAGAAGAAGAATAAAAAGAAAACTTCTAATCCTAGGAAAGGGATTTCTCATGTTCCTGATGCTACTATGGAAGGCAATAAAGAAAAGAAGAAAATAAAATTTCTTTGCAATATTTTCACTTGATATCATCCTACTCACCGATGTACTTGAATGGATGAGATTCATAGATATCTATCCCGGAAAGGAACCCAATAGAAACCCATTTTCCTAATGAATTCTTTCCCCCAAAACAATAACAAATGGTTTATATTACCCTTGCACTTTTACAAGGGAGAAATAAGGGCAATCCCATGCAAGAGGGAAATACAATGAATGGAAACATTTATATGTGTGAGAAGGATGTTCACATACATATGTGAGCTTGTAAGTATGGAATTTCCAAGAATGGAACTACTGATAAGGAGAGCCTTAGGTTCTCTATATATTGTCTTATCAACCATAATTTTGAAAGAAGTCAATGGTCATGCCTTTTATCCTCATGGAATCATTGTTTCCTTTCTTGTTGAGTTATGTGATAAGATTGTTTCAATTGAATTCAAGTTAGTCGACGCTCCTTTGGATTAAAATATTCTATATGGGTGTAGATGGTCTTATGTGATGACAACAATTGTGTCTTCAATCTTCCAAGTCATCCACTTTCCTCACCAAGGAAAATTGGTTACTATTGATCATATTTCTTACTATATGCCTGATTCCAAATCCAATGCTAAAATCAATATTACGTGCATTGATTATTCCAAGGTCACTTTCAATAGTATTGGTGTTGGTATGTTCAAATGGTTATCTATTATGGGAAATTATACTCCTCCACTAGTTTTTTCTATAACCTTGTCCCTTATCTACATGATTTCATCTAACACTACTATATCACAAGACTTTTCCTCGACGTTTATTTAATTTATGGACCTTGTTCCTTCACACTCGGTCTACTCTAACTCATTTGTTGTCAATTAAGACACTTGGGTGGTGCCCCATCCCTATGAGATTGATTTGTTAGGGTTGAGTGTGCATTTAATTGTGGTTGAGATTTCCTATCAAGATATCCAAATGGCATCCGTAGATCTTGATAAAAAATATCCACCACAGTGTGGAGAATGACCAGTTCACTTCACCCATTTGACCATCAACCCCCCTATTTCAAATGATTTTTTTCATGCTAATATGCCTTCTAATGAAGATATTTTTGAAGCCATGAATATATTTGAAATACATTGGTAAGATATACATCATAGATAAATTTTTATTTATGAGCTAGAGAAGTTATAGGTTGGCACACAAAAGTTTGTTTCACCTAGAGATCTCGAGTGGTACCAATGCCCCATCCTAACACATGATGTGTATGCAAAGGAAAATTTGGAAAACATGTAAAAAAAATACCCATCGACATATCAATGAAACCAAGTGTCGTAAAAAACATATTGATTGGTGTAGATTGTTCCCCTGGTGAAATTAAACTTTTTACTATCCTTTTTAAAGAGTTTGATTATGTTGTCCCTTGATATTATGAGGAAATGCTAGGTATTGATATTTAGATTGTTGAGCATGAAATAAAAATAAAATATGATGATGTTTATCCTTTTGGAAGAATTTGTGGCTAGTTAATCAGAAGAAGGAAGCTTCCATCAAGGTAGAGGTAAAAAAAATTCTTTTTTGTTGGTTTCAATTACCCAATTCCTTTGGCGGAGTGGGTTTCCAACCCCATTCTAGTTTATAAGAAACAAGGTACGATAAGTGTTTGTACTAATTTTAAGGACCTTAATAAATATTTTCCAAAGGATAATTATCCTACTCCATTCATTTTTGAAATTATCAGTGAATGCACTGGTAGTGAGATCATTTATTTCATTGATGGTTTCTCCAACTATAACAAAATGAGAAGACCAACATAAGACTATGTTTATTTTTCCTTTGGGTATTTTTTTCTATCGAAATATGCCATTTGGTCTTTAAAATGTTAGATCCACATTCAAATGGGCCATGTCATATGATTTTCATGACATCAACCACATTGTTGAAGAGTATTTTGATGACACAGCCGCTAAGTCCCAAAGTCATGTTGACCATCCATCTCACCAAGTTCATGTCATATTCACTCAATGTCAGTAATATAACATTTTTTTGAATCCACATAAGTGTATATTTTGTGTGATATATGGTAGCTTAATTGGCTTCATTGTGTCCAAGATCATGGTTGATCCTTTTAAGGTTGAGTTGATAGTTCAGTTGCCTCCCCTACATACCATTAGACAACTTCAAACTTTGCGAGGGAAGGAAAATTTTATGTGATGATTCATAACAAATTATGCATTGATTGAAAAAGTTTTCATGTGCCTTTTGAAGAAAGGTGTAACTTTTATATGGGATGAACAAGCACACTTTTAAGAAATCCTTAATTCCATCCCCATTATTGAGTCCTCCATAATAAAATAATAACTTTTTCCTCTATCTTTCCACATTTGAATCCATCATTATTATGGTATTGATCCAAGAGTATAGTTTGCACCATGAATGTGTGGTTTATTACCTTAGTAAGGGCCTTGTTGGATTCAAATTACATCATCGCCAAGTAGATAAGTTAGAATTAGTAGTGATTCATGCTATCTAGCATCTCAGACACTATATTGTTATTTGGAAAACTAGTTTTTTTAGTAGACTCCAATCCAACGCATCAAATTTTGACTTGTCAGATCATTAGGGTGGAATATTTGAAATTGATATTCATCTTATAAGTGTTCAATTTGAATTTTTCTACCTCAAAATCCAAGAATTCTAAATGTATTTTGTTGAGTTAATGTATGAGCTTCCTAGAGATATTGTTGAATTTGTGGTTAATGAGTCCTTTCCATATGAATGTTTATTCCTCATTGACTATTATGATCCTTGGTATGGAGATGTCCATGTGTATATTCAAACCTAGTGATTTAACCCTCATTTAGCCTATGATGGTTGCCAACATATTTTCCACCAAGCCAAAATTTATCTCATCATTGTTGATACTCTTTATCGTCAAGGTGTCGACATAGTGTTGTGTCGATGCTTAGTCCACAATGAATATGAAAGGGTATTGAATGATTTCCATGCAAAATCATGTGGTGGTCATCTTTCTGGAATGGCCACAACCTAGAAAATTTTATGCACAAGATACTTATAGTTTTTTTTTTTTTTGTAAGTAAAAGGCGAATCCTATTATATTAAAACTTCAAAAAGAAAATACACCATGACATGCAGGTGCCAGTTGTCCCACCTGTGCAGGAAACCGAGACAACTGGCCTATCCAAGATAGCATGCAAATTCAAAAAACTCATTTCGCCACCCTGCCCGAAGGAAACCAGGGTGCATGTCCATTTTCAGCAGCAGTTTACTAAGGTCTATGCTAACGCTAACAAGGCTATTAACTAAAAGAGCTACATCTCTGATAAACATCAAAATAAAGGGAGTTGGAGACAATGTTGAACAGAAGAACCTATTCACCGGAGTCCTCGTAGTCGTCCATCGCCTTGCCGATGCTGACAGGAATGGCATAGAGTTGAGCGCAGGTGGGGCATTGTTGCCGTGGTGTGGCACTGGAGTAAGCTGCATACAGCATGTCCAAGCGTTGGCTAACGTGGAAAGCCCTGAAGATTTGGTCATCCACCATACTGCGGACCTCGAAGATCAAGTTCAGGTGCTCCGGGTGAAGGAGTGGTGTCGGGGTCGGCGACTTTTGTTTAGCATCTGTCTCCTGGTGACCATGTTGCTTCCTCTGCGGCTGCGAGTCATTGTTTATTTTCGGTAGCTCTTCCTCTACCAGGCAGGTGGTGAATTCCTTAGTGGGAGCGTCGATGGGACTGTGTGCCTCTCGCGAGCGGGGCGGTGGTGCTTCTGCTTCAATGCATGTCGGGGGGTTCCAATTATTCGGAACTGTAAACATTCGAATTTCATAGAAGTCGTGGGGGAGTTCCATGGTCGAAATTTCCTCGACATAGGTTCTGGGGGGCGAGTCTGCTACTGTGATCTCCTTGCGTCTCTTCCTCTTAGCCAGAACCAGAGCCCGTTCAAACTTCTTATGTCTTTTCCTCTTGGAGTTAGCCGCGTACCATCCTGCTCCTCTGCGGGGTCTTCATCTAGCTCACGGCATAATGAAAATGAGGACCAGTGCCAGGATGTCTCCTTCACTCCTATTCTTTCTCAGCTCTGTGAGATTCAGATACATCCTAAGGGTACCGAAAAGGTGGATTATAGCACAAATGGTGGTTGCAGCCATTAAAGTTGAGAGCTTAATGCTCTGACTGGCCGGTCTGTACTCGCGCGTGATAGGCCCCGTCAATAGATGGAGGCCGACTGAGGTGAGAGCCCTCATAACTGGCAAAGGTGTGAGGGTGTTTGGCCACCATAAATGGCCCCTCCTTGCGCGTCTCCACGTGCCCCTTCTTTTCCGCGTGGCACCCCATCAGGGGCACAAGATACTTATAGTTGTTGTAACATCCCCGATTTTAATCCCCATGAATTATAATGTAATTGTATAAATGTGAAATAGATTGGTGAGACAATGTATTGGGGAAAAGAGCCCATAGAGATTTAATGTGGTTGGGGGGTGAATTGTATATTGTGTGCATTGATTTGTTAATAAAAATAGCAATTGTTGGTTGCAATACAAAAAATATGAAGAACAATGGGGTGGCTATGATTCCACAAGAGAGAGGAGTCCAAGGGGGAATTATTCATGGGTATTAATCCAACCCACATTCTTGAAACCATTATCATTGTGTATAACCTTCTATTGATGTTGAGTGTTCCCAAAGCCAATCATTTAACCCATGTAAGAGGGTGGGTGTGAGTGGTTACATCCCATAGTTATTGGAGAGAATGGGTTGAAGTACAATCATATTTGGGAAGAGTGAGAGTCAAGAAATCAAGGAAAAGGAAAGGAAATTCGTATGGAGAAGAGGGACATTTTTTACATGCAGATTTTGGGCAACAAGAGGAGAGTTGAGTGTTGGGAAGAGCACCAACCATGTTGTTCTTGAAGGAATCCATTGTTTGGCTATGTGTTATGCTGGAAATGAGGCCCGTGTGTCTGTAAAATGGGTTGTAAGCCTATAATACGTTTTACTATTGAGGAAATGATTCCAGTTCCTTGTGAAGGTTTCTATGAGAAATCTTGAAGCAATAGAGAGTTCATAGAGTCCCCAACTGAGATATTATTGGCCAATTGAGTGCACTAGGGGCCTTGAAAAATGAATGGTACAACTCAAGGGACTATGAGCAGTGAAGGGGGTACATTCTTTGGGTAGTTCAGTTTGTGGGGAAAAGAGAGATTTGGATGACTGTGTAATGTAATGAGCCACCCATAGGTCGGGCTATGCCACTTAATCCGACTGCAATACACCCAGCCACCCAAAGTCAAGGAACATTGTAGTCCAGGGACTCACTTCATAGTGACTTATCTCAATTAGAATCACTTATAAGTTAATTAAGGGACATGAAAACCATATGCATAAATAAAGATTCATTCCACAACATAAAATAAGCCATGCAAAACAATAAACAACAAGCATGAATATTCTAAATATTAAATTCAAAGATAAATAAATACACATCAGAATAAATCATACACAGGTAAATAACCATCACATAGAGAACTTATCTTTTTTGAAAACAAGACACCAATTGGATGTAGACCAAGGACATTCCACCCAAATGTAGACACTATTGTTCCAAGTATCAGTTGTAGTGTCACCCCCGAGACAGGGCTATGAGTCCATAAGGATGGGTTCTAGGGTGTCACTCAACTTCTCAAGCCAATAAGCCCTCAGTCTCTCACATGCCTTTCATCACTCAAAGAAATCCAAAGTACACCAACTCTCTTCTACCTAGTCTGCACAACCCAAGAGAATGGACCCCCTTCTTTGCCATGCAGTCCCTCGGGTTTTCCATCTCTTCTAGGGATCCAGTGATTTTGGTCAAGAATCTCCCTGTTGGGACTCTCAATACTCACAGGCATCACAGACATGCAGGCACCAAATTCTGGTTGGAATACACCAGCAGTATATACATCCAATGACTATGGATTTTCTCAAGAATTTGTTTTCCTTCCCCAAGCATCTCTTGAATCAGATGGGATGATTAGGTGATAGGATGAAGGGAGAACAGAAGAGAAATCCAAGGCGAGCATGATGTATAATGGATGAGAGAGTGTGAAGGAACCAAAAAATCCCCCAAAACCAAAAACCAACCCCAACCACAGACCAAGGATTGGTTTAAGTACTTCTTGGAATGAAGGAACCCCATGGTCTTCCCCCAAGAAGCTCATGTAACTGTTTTTCTCTACTAAAACAAGAAATGGGTAAATAAAATATAAAATAAGTACTCAACCCCTCAAGCCCCATCTCTTGTGGAATCATATCCCCTATAATTCTTGTCCTTGTCCATCTAGCATCCAACAATGCTTTTTATATTAATGATGATCAAAACATTACATTTCCTAGGAACATTGACCCCTTAATAATTGTTTAGGCACTCTGCCCTTTCATAACTTAACAAAATACAATATTTAATATGGGGTTCAAAATTGGGGTATTACATTTATGTCCCCCTTATTTTGGCATTGTCCCCAATGCATATACAAAACAAGAATCAAAATTCCAAAATTTATTCAAAAATTTATGGGTACTCTACCTGCATGGAATATTCATGCTCCCAAGTAGCATCCTCAGGACCGTAGCAAGTCCACTAGACTTTTTCTAGGTCTATGACTCGGTTCTAGAGAATTTTGAATTTTCTGTCCACTACTCGCATTGGTTGGACCTGAAAGTCTCCCTCTGTCTCTACCTAAATCAGATGCCAATCAATAACGTGGTTAGGATCATGTACATATTTGTTTAGAAAAGAGACATGAAATACATTATGCACATCCATACAAGCAGGCAATGCAAGCATGTATGCAACTAGCCCTATTCTTTCCAATATCTCAAATGGACCACAGAGTTTTTCTTGGCCTTCACTTTTAAAAGCACATGCTCCCCCACTTTAAATTATCTAGTTGTCTTATTCTAGACTACATAAATTTTCTGTCTATTTTGAGTTTCCTTTAAATTCTCTAGTTGTCTTGTTCTAGACTGCATAAACTTTCTGTCTATCTTGAGTTGCCTTTAAATTCTTCTTAATCCTAACCATCTAGTCTTTTATATCCTTGAGCTATTCTGGCCCAAGTACCACTCTGTCTACTGGGTTGTCCCAACTTACTGGAGTATTTCATTTCCTACCATAAAAAGATTCAAATGGGATCATTTTCAATGAAGCTTGATACCCATTATTATAGGAAAACTCAACCAAGTGCAAGTACTCTTCCCACTTAGATGGCTTATCCATCACATACATCCTCAACATGTCTTAAATTATTGTGTTGACTCTCTCTGTCTACCCATCTGACTGTGGATGGTATGTTGTGCTAAATTTCATATTTGTGCCAAATACTTTAAACAATCCCCTCCAGAAATTTGAAGTGAACTTTTTATCTCTGTCTGAGACAATTTCCTTAGGTATCCCATGCAACCTAGAAATATATTTCATATAAATTTATGAAATATTAGTTGTTGTATGAGCTATTTTTACAGGAACAAAATGAACAACCTTTGTCAATTTATCAACCACTACCATGATTGAATCATGTTGTCTTATTGTCCTGGGAAATTTTGTTATAAAGTCAATTGTTACCACTTCCCATTTCTTCTCTGGAATTGGTAAGGGCTGTAGAAAACCTGTTGGGTGCCTATGCTCAACCTTCACTCTCTGACTTTCCATACATATGGTGGAGTAATCAACAACATCATCTTTCATTCCTGACCAAAAGAATTGTCTTATTACTGTTGCAATTGTTTTATGGTAACCAGGATGTCCAACATATGGAACATTATGCATTATGTTTAATACCAATTTCCTGAGTTCTCTGGAACTAGGAACATAAATTCTATTCTTATGTATAAGTAATCCATATTCCTTCATCTCATACTCTTTCATTTTCTGTTGTACATCTTCTTGATGTAAGCTTTCCTTTACCTGTAGGTAATGTTGATCTATAACAACAACATCTAAAATTATGCTCTTCAATTATGATTGATGCATACTGACAATTGTAGCATGCATGAGATGTACTCTTTTACGAAGTGCATCAACAACTTTATTTTATTTTCCTTTGATATGCTTGATGTCAAAGTCGTATTCACTTAGAAATTCAATCCATATTGTTTTTCTGGCATTCAGAGTTGGTTGTTCAAAAAGATACTCCAAACCATTGTGGTATATTCTTAATTCAAATCTCTTTCCCACGATATAATGCCTCTACATATTCAATGCATGAACAATGGAAGCAAGCTCCAATTCATGTGTGGCATAGTTCCTGTCATGTTCTTTAATATTTCTAGACTCATAACCAATTACATGTCCATTTTGAGTGAGGAATCCACTAAGTCCTTCCTTGCATGCATCTATACAAACCAAAAAAATTTCATTTGTATCAACAATATTTAAAATAGGCGCACTAGTAAGTAATTCACTCAACAAATTAAAGATATATTCACACTCAAAAGTCCATTCGAATTTAATTCCCTTCTTTTGCATAGAAGTGATGGGATGAGTAATCTTAGAGAAACCCACTATAAACCTTCTGTAGTAACTAGTTAATCCCATAAAAGATATGACTTTTGAAACATTCCTAGGTGTTGGCCATCCTCTAATGGATTCAATATTCTATGCATCTACTACTATACCTTGTCCTGAAATAATGTGTCCCAAGTAATGGATATGTTCTTGGTAAAAATAATACTTACTCATCTTGGCATACAATTGATGTTCTCTCATCCCTTGCAATACCAGTCTTAGGTGATGTTCATGCTCTTCTTCAAACTTAGAATAGAAAAGTATGTCATCTAGGAATACTATGACAAACTTATCCAAATAATTTATGAATATGCCATTCATTAGGAAAATAAAGACAACTGGTGCATTGCCCATACCTGGTTCTAAAGGTTGTCTTATTGATGTATTCTTCCTTGATTCTTACCAAATGGTACCCTAATCTCAAGTCTATCTTTGAAAATATATTTTCTCCTCTTAGATGATCAAATAGGTCATCAATTATGGGTAGAGGGTACTTTTTATTTACAATGGACTTATTCAGTTGTCGAAAGCCAATACACAGTCTCAAAGTTCCATCCTTATTTTTGACAAAGAGTACTAGTGCTCCCCAAGGTGAAACACTTGGATGTATGTATCCTTTCTTCAACAATTCTTCCAACTGCATTTGTAATTCTTTCAACTCTGGTCTACTCATTCTGTAAGTTGTTTTTGACACTAGGGAAACTTTGGCACTAAATCAATAGAGAAATCTATCTCCCTTTTTGGTGGTTGTTGGGCACCAAATCGGGCTATCTTTCTGCTACATTTCCATTACCTTTTTGACCTTTTTACACTTATTTACCTATGTTTACTGTGCTAAATCCATGAGGTAATCACCCCTAACTTGTCTATTGGAATATTTTATTAATGAAGTGAAGTCGCGGAGTT
>SNQJ01S0054370.1:58422-80244 GCA_010110895.2 Picea sitchensis | reverse complement strand
AATACCCATCAATCATCCTACTCCAATTAAATAATCTTTCAAGAATTTGGTGCACCTTTGGGCCAACCTAATATTCTTGTGACTAAATAATTGCGATTTGCAGAGTTATTATTTTGATACCAGGGGAAACAAGTACTAAATTTTGACAATTTGACTTAATATCTATGAGTCTTTCCGGTTAGACCACTTTGGTGGCTACCAAACCGTATCTTAATATAGACCTTAAATCAATGTAATGACTCTGCATATTGACTCAACAACAATGTGTTTAAACAGAGTGACAGAAAATAGAGTGACACAATTTACCACTTATAGTACTTGATAGTTACAGTCAATCTCTGTGTGCTCACGCTGGAGACCAACCAACGACATGAGATGATAAAGTTTTGCAGGGAAAGAACGATATCAGATGGTCACAACATGGTAAAAAACGACGAACGCTTAAATATATATAAATCAAGCTATTTGCCAAAATAGGTTCTCTGAAATATTTTGCCAGAGAAAATAAAGCCTAAAAGATATTAAATTTCGCTTTGTAAAACAAGAAGCAAAAATTTCGCTATAATTATTGAATGTTGAGGACCAGCATATGAACGAAAATATGACAGATAAGATTGCGGAAATAATATTTGTGCAAACATGGTGACAGAAAAATATATATGCATTCAGAAATATATATAGAGAAAGTTCTCCATGCACGCTTTGATACCAATGTTAGATCTTTTCATAATACAAACTAAATGTCTGTTTGTTATTTGCAGGACCTAGAACTTTCAGTTTTCAACCTGCATTATATTGAAGCGGAATTTAAGTGAATTAATCCCTGAATCCATTTGTTATTTCGGAACCCTCCTGTTCCTCAACACTGAGCCCTTTTGCACAGAAACCCTCCTTTGGAACCAACAGCGAGCCCTCCTGCACAGAAACCCTCCTTTGGAACCCTCTGCACAGACCGGAAATCGAGTTTCCCTCTCTTACCCTGCTGCCATTACACACTTTCAGATCAATGAGGATGGGTATTCTGAAGGTTCTTTTTTGGGCAGAGAGAGGACCGGTTTCCCCAAGACCGTTATTCTCCACCTGTCCATCAGAGGAGGAGATTCGACACCATTTCAGAAACTATTACCAAGAGCTCTGTAGAACTGTAACGGCTGCCAACACGTTCCGTCTCTTCATATGGGTCAAAAACTAATTCAAGAAATTATTCTTACAAACCCCAGCAATATGTCAACTTGGTAATATATTTAAGAACATGTGTAAAACAATCTGATTGCCTCGTTGTTTTGAGGCTGATTAATTTCTGCAGCTATGTCTACTGTTTCTTTTAGTAGTTGTCAGACATATAGGCATTGTCATTCTTCTCAACATGGGTCTGATGAAGAAGGGTCTTGCAGTGATGGAGGTGATATTGCAGGATATGAATATCTAAATGGGATGTCCTAGGAGGCCACCATGTCTGAGGATGATGAAGATGTGGTTGATGAAATTTCTTCATCCTTCACATTCACGGCACGCGCAGCAGACAACCAAGTTCAAGAAAAAATTTATGGCCAACCCTAGCAATATGTCAACTTGGTAATATATTTAAGAATATGTGTTTTATTTTAAAAGATCATAAGTTCAAATCTAGAAAGATAGGCTAAGTATACCTCAATAGATTTTACTAGTCAAATCCTCGCTGAGAGGAGGGGATTTCCCTTGTCCCACAAACAAGAGCTCTCATACACAAATTTGATGTCTAACTTAACAGTGAACTTAAAAATAAATTATTATTATTATTGACATTTTGTTTTATTGATTCGTTTTATTATATATTCACAGATATGGGACGATCCTACGAGATCAGAGACTCCATGGACTGATGAAAACATGCTTATCTGAATTCGATGAGGAGGCCTTCGTTAAGAAGGCACATGTATGAGAGGACCCATTTATATATTCCTGTATAAGAGCATGGGACTTTCTGAGAACATAACTACCTCTAGGAAGAAAGGAGGTTTGGCACGAGGTCAGTATCTCATACATTCATATAGAGGAACAGATCTGCATGTTTTCATTCAGACCCATCATTTAATTTTAGTTTTCAGATTCATTAAGAGTATATCAGTTATTTCATTGTGACGAAGATTGGGAATTGTGAAGGAATAATGACGACTTTCCATTGTATATATAGGATGTGGCCACTGGGACTCATGTGATTACAAGCCTTTAATCTATTTCCCTAAAGACAGGACAAAACTCGGATGCGTTGCATTGATGACGAGATCAGAGATAATTTTCAAACGGTCTAGCTTAGAGGATATGCTTCCAAATAAAGCCTGAAGAAGATATAAAATGAAAATTGGTCTCCTATAGAATTTTATTAATGGGTTTTCATTTTTATCATGTTTATCCTGATGGCTGTACAGATTTTCATTAGTAATATATTGAAGGGTATCATCTGTGTTTAGTGTTTTAAATTTCATTTATCTTTGGTGATTAAGTTCGGTCAAATTTAAGGTCAGTCAGTTATTTGACTAGTAAAATTTGAGGTATATATACTTTATATTTTTTGAATTTGAACATATGATTTTTCAGGAGGAAATATTCTTAATCATTAAGTCCATTCAAATACACTCAAGCTAACATACTCCAAATGCAGTGTTTCAAAGCTAATTCTAAACATAATAGTCATAAAAAGAAATCTCAAAGTGTTAAAGATCAGGCAAGAGTTGCCTCACAGCCATTTCATAGACTAATAAATTTGCAGACTGCTAGAAATAATTGTTAGAAGCTGATATATTTCACTTATCTTGTTTTCAGGTTGTTCCATCCATGAAAAATAACTGGCACAGCTCTTCATAGGCAGCAGGATTGTATTCTTTTCTATGGTCGCCCCACTGAAAACCTGAGATTGGCAGCTGGATGAAAATGGTAGAAAACTATAATGGCCATAGAACTTAATGTTGTAGGCTAATAGTTTTGGATGTTATGTGTGTTATCTTGCACATCACTTTATATGTTTTCTTGACAATTCCCAGACCTCTTCTTTCAAGTTCCTGAGTGTCGATGGGATTCCAAAGGAAAAAAATTATAAAATTTTTGGATTTCTTCTTTCTGAATGTCGATGGGATTCCAAGGAAAACAAATTATAAAATTTTGAGTTGAAACATAGAGCTAATAATGAATGTTTGGAATTTATTATTGTTTAGCCGTTTATTATCCACTTAAAAGAATAAAGTTACGAAAGAATTTGGTCACCGAATCCGACTGTATTGGATCTATAAACCTTCCGACTATATTGGATCTATAAACCTCAATTCCGACTGTATTGGATCTATAAACCTCAATTCGACTCTGACTTAGAATCTGTCTTCTGCATTCTGTGATCAAAGCAAAGTACAATACGTGATCAAAGCAGAGGACAATACATATTGCAGTTCTGAAAGAAAGTATCACTTTACTCTTACAAATTTATTATTGCTCTGTCGTTCACTTTTCACTATGAAGCAAAGCTGCCCGGACATAAAAACAGGTCATGGTTTTCACCTGCCCTGCCTCGCAAAACTTGGATAGGGTGATAAATATTTCATACAAATTTTGAAGGATGGTATTTTAACAAAGAGTTGTAGGTTAAACATGTGAGTAAAAGGTGTTTTTCAAAAATAATTTACTAAATTTTTTTGAGAAATTGTGGGTAATTTAATTCTGAATGATTATTTTGGTATTATTCAAGTATCTCAATTTTTATTTTACTGAATCCATTTCTACATTTAAAAATAAATTTGAACAACAAAAATAATAATTAATATAAATTTATATATAACCAATTCCTTAAAAAAAACAACTAAACAATTCATGTAAAAGTAAAATATTTTTACTTTTTCTTCCTACTGTACTGTCCATGTGACTTTTTCTTCCTACTACTGTACTGTCCATGTGTGGACTAATGAAATCACTAACGACAAGTCTCTTAACTTTGTTTAGTTTATTTTATGATTTCCATGGAGAAGCCTTCAAAGCTGGCATTTGTTGAATGGTCCCCCAATTAAGATAAGCATGGCAGTCTTCTAAGGTATACCAAATGTGTTAAAGGAGCCAATGTAAACGTTTTGGGATATTTAGACCACGTGTCAAATGTGAAGATGGGGGCGAGACTTTGTAGGTTTTACATACCTATGATATAAAGCTATATATAATTAACTCATCAAAAGATATATAATTAAGTTATATATCTTCTATATTATTAATATTTTTACTTTTAAATGCAAATCACCAACTATGGTCATGCTGAAATATTTATCTTAATCATTTTTAGCATAAAAAGCCACAATTTAAAATATAAATTGAAGTAATTTTAGATTAATAAATTAGTGAAGTTTTAATGAATATTAATTATTATCATTAATTTGTAATTAATAATTACTTATAGTTAATTATGTAGTAATAAAATTGCTAGAATTTCCTCTTGGGAGTTAATGATTCAAATCTAAATGCGTTAGGGTATGTATATCTTTGTACACTTTTATTTGTTGTGGTAGTATTTTATTATATTTTATTAGAATTAGGTATTTTTTGGAAATTAAGTATTATAATTGAGTTATTAAATTTTTAGGTTGAATTGGTTGTTTTGGTTTCACTTCTTATAATGTGTGTATTTTATTTTTTTCATGTTTATAAAGTAAAAATATTCATTTCTTTTTGTTTATATTTTCATTTTTTTTTTTTTTTTTTTTTTTTTTTTTTTTTTTTTTTTTTTTTTTTTTTTTTTTTTATATATATAGATTTTTATTTGGAGGTATTGTTGTTCTTTGTTTATATTTTCCATTTATAGTAGGTGATGAATTTAATTTAAATTAGCAAAGTCAATGTTTTTGATACATATAATTTCATTTGGAGTATTTTTTAAATTAATAATTTTTTAGGTTCATTTCATATTTATCATATATTATTTTCTCATCAAGTTTATAATGGTCAATGGTTTACCACAAACCTTCTTTTCAATTTCCCAACTTTTAATCCAATTCATGTCAATACCAACACTTATATTAAGATGCAATCTTTATTTGTAGTTCTAATCTTATCCTTTCCATCTACTTTATTTCAATAATAGGTATAACAAATTGGCAAAATGCTTCATTTTTTAAAGACAATATACATTTTCTGATAACATCATAGGTAAGGGGTTTGTATTTTAAACTCCCAACTCCTCTACTCATAATTTTTTTCTAGAACTTTTCTTCAACTTTCTTTCAATATTATCTAGAGGAGTCTAGAGCCCAAATAGGACAAATATACAAAATCATTGTTTTGCATTAATTTTTAAAGAGAAACTTTCTCAATTTCCAACTCCATCCTTGATTTATTTTCCTTTTATTATCCATACAATAAAGGGCATTAGATTTCTCGACACAAGAGTTTGCGTTATAGCTACAAAAATTTAAGGAAAAAATAATATTAAGAAGAAACAATGTCCATTTTGTCACAATTAAATGTGATCATTAAATATTTATCCCAAACATCTATGACTATTACCTTCATTTTTTTACATTAACTTTCATTTCATGAGGATGTCTTTGGACAGTATCTGTGTGTGCTTTTCTAATGACACAATACCATCTAAATATATCAAATACAACAAAACAATAACTTTGTTGTACTAATCATTCCTCTCCCATTCTTCATTATCTTATTTATTTTCACAGATCTATCAATATTCCAAATAATGGACTAGAGAAAAGGGTCATCCTTGTTTCACCTTGATATCTTGCTACTAATTTTGGCTTTCCTCCTTGAGGAGAGTGGATAAAAGGTCGCGGAATGAGAAATGAAAGGTCTTTTGGCATTGCCCACCTCCCTATTTATTCATTTTTTTCACTCAAAGGGTCTTTTTTTGGCCAAGAGAGGAAGATGCATAGAGAACCAAGCGATACAATGTACCCAAGATTGTAGAAATGAGAATTGAGCCTGTTGAAGTTGATTTTTTCCATTGGCGTTTCAAGGGGTAAGAGTATGTCCTATTATGTGATTTTTTTTCTATAGTGTGGATTTCACTGTGTTTGTTGGATTGTGTTTGATACTACTCTTATTTATATTAAATTTATGCTTGGTTATTTTTTGGGTGTAAGAATTCAATCTCTACTATAGTTTTGTGGTTTTCATTCATAGTTTCATTCTCCATGTGCAATTGAAGAACACAAATAGCTTTATATTTTTCCATCATACTACACCATATATTGGCGATATCAAGACACTAATAGAAAGGTTTCTTCTCTTGTTCCTATTCTCTCAACCCTTGTATTCAACAATTATAATCTGTGTGTGTGTGTGTGTGTGTGTGTGTGTGTGTGTGTGTGTTTCAAGTCATCAAGAAACTACTTTGGCATCTTTCTTGTTCTACTTGGACGTAGATTACATTTTCTTCTTACCTAATCGACTTCTGCATTTCTTGGTCAAGTTCATGGAATTGTTCCATTTCCACTACCTGGTCGACTTCTCATTTTTCATACTATAGGAATATATAGTTATAAATGAGAAGATATTATGTCGAAATATATAGAGGTTTTAATGTGTCTTATTGGAGCAAAGATGCCCTAATTTTTGGATCATTTTCTCAATAGAGTTAGATTTGGTTGATAAGGATGTGATGGAAATGAAATAAATATGAGAAAGGGGTGTGTGACTTCCATACTTGTTGAGCATGGTTTTACTATCATATGGAGTGATGTATGTATGAAACTATATCCTTCGAGCCCATAATATTGCCAAATTATGTGCTAGACACATTCATTGGATGTCGATTTTTTAAGGAATGACTACTAGTCGATTGATCACCTCACAACGTTACTTTTAACCAGTGTAAATATAACTAGGTGTCATATGCATTGATGAATTGTAGTGTAAATTTGAACTGGTAAAATGGGAAAAAGCAGCTGAAGATATTGATTGTGTTCCCTTATATGGCCTCATTTTTATCTATTGGTAGGTGTAAGAAGATCTATTGATTTCTGAAGGACCGATAGAGCCCATCAATTGATATCGTTGGATCCATTGAAATCCTATGAACTAGCTTAATTCATGTAGTTACATGTTGGAAGGAACCTCTACATAATAAGGATCAGTTGATTGTAGAGTTAATTGACTATGATTGGAGTACAATTATCTTATTTACTTACCTAGTGATATGTGCTAGAGATCATTGAAGAGTAGTTGATTAAAGATTGAAATCAATGTTCAAGAGTGCTACTTGTGAATCCTTGTGACTAGGTATGACTCTCTTGGAAACCTTTGGGATAGTCGACTAAAGTAGTAAGGAGTTATTCCTTGAATTGCAACCGGGATGATTGAATAAATACTAACATTGGGCATCGACTAGTGTCATTCCACTCTTTTCCTTTGCTAGCATCCTTAATATGACCCGAGGTTTTATGTGAAGGTGGCTTGACCAACTTGTTGACTAGTTGTTAAGACCTAATGTTGGCTCATTACCCCTAATTAGGGCATATTATATTAGTGATGTTATTTTATTTATATGGAAACTTTAGGACATGGTTAGATATACCTCCTAGTCTCTTATATACCAAAGGAGACATTTTCTGTTTGAATCATCTTGTACTTGAACATTTAAGTGGGGTAAGAGGAGGTTGCCACCTCAGAAGGAAGCTTATTATCTGAAACTATCTATATTCCAAGGCAGAGTGATACTTTCTGGTTTTACATGCTATATTGATGTTTGGTTCTTAACATATGGTACTTCAGAGCTCAAGGTCTTGGGGTTTCCATTTTGCTTCACATCTAAGACAGAGTACTGATTTTATATAACTTTGTTTCTACAAATATTTGAAGGAACCTCTTGGAGGGTATTTAGTAGGCGGATCAAGGTACGTTTGGGTTCAAAATTCAGCTCTGAAGACTATACTTTCAGAAATACAAGCACAATACAAGATAGGGTTTTGGAATCCTCCTAAAATGAGTCGTAGGAATTTTAGCTATAATTTTTTTCTCTAGTTTAGGACCACGAACTCAGACCATTACAGAAATTAGTAAGATATATGTTGGCTTAAATTTTCTCTTACAGGTCATCTTAAATTTGTGATACACCTTGTGTAAGATAGATTCTCTCACTAGTCCTATTGATAGTCTCAAGAAGGTGTTCGAGGTAAAACAAGCATAACTTCTTACCAAAGTATCCAAATTGGTAGGAATTTGGTTTCATTGGATCTTGGACAATATTTAGTATTTTTGGTGGAGTGTGAATTTGATATCCATTATTTTGTACGGGGCACACTATACAAGTAGGATCTCCTCAGAAAGGACAAAAATGTGACAGTTGTGGGAAGTTCTTGGTAATTCACTGAACATCAATTGCTATTCGGTTTATGGCATTGAGAGAAGAAATATGAGAGAACTACCTAAAAGAAAGTTTCTAAGCTTAAGAGGGGCAGAACTTGGGAGGAAGTGACAGGCTAAATGATTGTTTTAGCAGAACCACCTCAAAATCAAGACTCAAAGTGATATTTGGCCAACATGCTGCAAAAGGGACATATACACAAATAAGCCTGAGGAAAATCCTAATTGGACTCTTATTGAAGGTGAATAAATGCGTATGGAAATAATTGATTTAGAAAAGAAGATAGTAACTAAAGATGAACTCTGAGTATTAGTTTAATGACTGGATGGATACTAGATATATGGATTCCAATGGAAGCTAAGTTGGATACTAAGATGGATGGATTAAAAGGATATCATGAAAGTAATGATAAATTTTGTAATAGAGAATACACCCAAAAATGAAAATGCATATAGCAAATTCAGATGGGAACACAGGAAGGTGAATCAAGAATGGAGAAACTCAACTTTGGTTTTGGGCCAACCACGTTCTAAGATTGATATGAGGAAGTTTGATGGCAAGGTTAATCACGCTGGATGCCGGATGGAACAATTCTTTGATCTCCATATGTGCCACATACACACAAAGGTATAGATGATCTTATATTTAGAACCTAATCAATTTGTTTGGTATCCAATGTCTTTGTTCCCACAAATTGCTCGTCATGGACAAATTTTCACGGAAGAAATGATAGCACACTATGAGATACAAGGAGAAATTCTTTAATGATAGTAAATCTCCAAAGCAAAGGGTTGATTCACAGAGCACATTGAGAACTTTGAGATTGAATATAAAGGTAACTTGATATTCGAGGATGAGCACTTGATTGATGTATCCTAGAACTTTAAAGGACAACAACATGGGGTTTGCGTTTGGGAACCCAAATCATGAGAGAATTCATTTAAGGTGGCAATAATGTTGAAAATAAAAATATGGCTATGGCTACTAAGAGGACCAATCCTAACATCTACAGAACAATGTTCCTTCTCCTAAAACACCTCCCAACCTACAAAGGTTGAGAAAGCACCTCAATAATTGGAGGAAAAAAAAAGGTTTAATAGCTTTAATTAGACAACAAGTGAAAATAGGGACATAGTGTGGTGAGAAGAAATTATTCTACATAGATTGTGAGGAAGAAGAACAAGAGCAAGACCATCTCAAGATGAAAACATGAAACAATTTCATATGAGTTGACTCCCCACTGATGTCATTGTACATTGTGGAATTAGCACTCCTCAAACTCTCAGATTGAAGGATACATCAAAAAGAAAATTAATGATCTAATTGATTGGAAATTACTCATAATTTCATTCACGATAAATTAATAAAGATCTCAATTGTTTGTATATCGACACCCGAGTTTCAAGTAATGATTGCGGATGGAGTAACTATCAATTGCTAAGGAAAATGCAATAAGATCAATAATATTACTATGGGGGAATATATGTAATGAATAGTCCAATAATTGCCTATACCATGGGTGGTGCAAATGTTACTAGGAATCCAAATAGTTCTATTCGTGGAACAATGGCTTTAATTTTCAAGAACTTTCATGAAATTTTCATTGGAAGGGAAAGAAATTGAGTTAAGAGGTATCCACGGGGAAGCCCGATGGGTGATAAGCTCCTATGACATGACAAGTATTGAAAAGGGAGCCTCAAGGCATTGTGCACAACTATTCTCACTAGATGTTCAAACATCTAAGCCATCTATTCCTCAAGATCTCCAAGGATCATTGATAAGCATTCCAAAGTATTTGAAGATATTCCCAAGGTCTCCCACCACTTTCGAAATTATGATCATGAAATTGACCTAATTCACAGGAGTGTTCCTCCTACTATGGGGCCATCTGAGATACCCTTACATCGAGAAGAGTGAAATTAAGTGCATGGTTGAAGAAATGTAAGAGGCATTATTAGACTAGCCAAAGTTCTTACTCTGCACAGTGTGTGGTATTCAAGAAGATAACTTTCATGGCCATTATGTGTCCATATTATAGAGAGCTCAACAAGATCACTGTAAATATAAGTTTCCCATTCTAGGTGATTGATGAATTGTTAGATGAACTACATGCAGGAGCAAATCTATTTCAAAAAATTGGATCTTCGTTAGAGTCAGCCAGATCAAAATGAAGGAAGAAGATATCCCAAAACAACATTCGAACTCATGAAGGCCATTATGAATTTTGGTCATGCCTTTTGGCCCTAATTGCACCACCTTCCACATTCCAAAGGTTTGATGAATTCCATTTCCAAAGCCTTTCTTGAAAATTTGTGATATTTTTTGATGATATACTAATCTATAGCAAGTCTTGGGAGGATCATCGCAACATGTTGACAAGGTGCTACAACTACTAAAGGAGCAACAACTATGCCAAACCAGCCAAATGAAACAGCTGGAGTGAAGGAGGTAAAGTATTTGGATCATATTGTATCATGAAGGTGTAGGTAGAACCTAACAGATTAAGGCCATGATGGGTTTGTAGTAGATTGCCAAAACATTAAAATCTTAGAGGATTTTTGGGTTTGACCAGTTCATAGGTTGTTAGGAACTATGGAAGAATAACGACACCTTTAATGACACTAACTAAGAAGGATCATTTTCATGGACTCCAGAGCAACTAAATATTTTTGAACAACTTAAAGGGGTGATGTGGAAAGCTCTATATTAACCACTCCAGACTTCACAGAAGCCTTTATTGTGGGAATGTGATGCATCAGAAATGGAATTGGTGTTGTCCTAAATGCAAGAAGGAAGGCCCCGGCTTTTGAAATTCGACCACTCAAAGGAAAGGGACTTGTTATTTGCTGAGAAGATGATGTATCTGCATGCACATTGAAAAAATGGCGTCCTTACCTAATAGGTAGGCACTTCAAGATGAAAGCGGATCATGATAGTCTTAAATACTTCTTGGAACAAAGACTATCTTGGAAGAACAACAAAATGGGTAACCAAGATGTTGATTTATGATTTTGAAATGGAGTCTATAGAAAGGGGAAGCAAATGTTGTGGCGGATGCACTCTCAAGAAAGGATGAAGATGTTGAGGAGCCTTTAACATTGCTATCTCGATCATCCAACCGATTGGATAATAGAAACAAGGGATGAATGGAAAATAATGAAAAAGTGGACTCTCATTCAATGGTTTGTAGCGAGTTCGTGCACGGATACATTTACTGGAAAAATGATTCACTATGTTCAAGATCATATATTTATGCAGGACTTCCCAACTCAAACAAAAGGTACTATTGGAATTGCACCTCTCGATGGGAGACTTTTCAGGATTTTTGAAAACCACCATAGAGTCAGAAGGTTTTTTTGGGATGGCCTTAAAACTAATGTTCAAGGTTTGTTGCAGAATGTGTGGTTTTATAACAAAATAAAGGTGGAAACAATTAAGACCCACGTCTTTTTAACATTGTCCATCCCAAGTCATTTGGGAGGAGGTTTCCATGGATTTCATCACAGGGGGTTACCAAAGTCCGAAGGAAAAGTGTCATCATGGTGATTGTTGATAGGCCGACCAAGTATGCACACTTTTGTGCACTCTCCCATCCACTAAATCTAGTACAGTTTCAACCGCATTCATGGACATTTTGGACAAGTATTTTCTTGTTTGGGTACTCAATTGGCTCACCAGCTCATCCTATCATCCTCAATCGATGGACAAACCAAAGATAGTGAACAAATATCTCGAAGGCTACCTTCATTTCTTTGTCTCGATAAACAACCTGATGGTTCAAATGGTTACCCTTGGTAGAATGGTGTATAACACTTCCTCACTGCTTGCAACAAAATGACACCATTTATGGCACTTTATGGATACCACCCTCCTTCCATCATTTATTCTCTAAAATAAAAATCTAAGGTTTAGCGTTGGAAGATCACATCGAATCGACAACAAATTCTTCAAATCTTAAAGGACAACCTCACCATGGCCGAATTGCATGAAGTAACAAAGCATATCAACATTGCTTGGTGAAAAGAAGTTTTGAAGTAGAGTTAAGAGTGTTTTAAGAGCACAACCAACGCCACAAGCAGTCATCCCTCAAACGAAGCGAGAAGGATAATAAATTATCACCAAAGTACTATGGACCTTATAAAGATTAATTTGCAAAGATTGGTACTATGGCATACAAGTGGAGCTACGCATCTTCACGGTACGGTTTTCCATGTTCTTATATATGTTGATGAATCATTTAAACTATATTGCGAACTTGTGAGGAAAGGAAAAATCCTTGTGGAGCACAAAGTATCAACACGACACAGAGTGTGACTAAGGAATAGATTCATTAGAGTATCTCATTTAGTGGAGGAAACTACCTGTTGAGATTCCACTTGGGAAGATGGAGTCCTTTTATCTGAAGCATCAGAGTTACTCAAGTGTTAGAGACAACACTTGTCTCAAAGAGGGCATATTAAGCCCTAATATTGCCTCGTTACCCTTTAATTGGGGAATATTATACTAGTAATGTTATTTTATTGCATGTCGGCTTTAGGCCATTGGTTGTAATTCTCTCCTAGTCTCCTATATATATCAGGAGACATTTTCATTTTGAATCATCTTGTACTTGGAACATTTAAGTGGGGTCAAATGGAAGTTTCCCCCTCGAAGGAGCTTATTATCTGAAATTATCTTCTGTTTCAAGGCGTTGAGTACTTTTCACGAGGGTTTTCCATGCTATATTGATGTTTGGTTCTTAACCTTGGTTGTGTGTCATTATTACCTTGTTTAAATCATGTCACTTTGGTACAAAATTAATCTGAAGTGTAAATAATTGGATTATGGATTGGTCAACTTTCAAGTTAGATTATGATGATGGATAGATGAGATTATCAACTACATTGATAATATCCACATATTTACTATAAATATAGGTTACACTAAGAAAAAAAGCTTGGTAAACCTTTTAAATTCAGCCAATAAACTCCTTCTTACATGATATTGAAGAAAACAAAGTACCGAACTTTCCCTTAGAATTAGGTTGAGCTCAAAATCCCCACATATCAATTATGAGAACAAAGTACTCGATTTCCAATGGAGTTAGATACCTAACATTTATTGGCACATTGATAACCAATAAACATTTTCAATCACATTATTATCTACATTATTTTGTTCAGGTTACGTAGAGAAACAAGCTAGCTAATCAATTTAGAGCAGAAGTTACCTAGAGAAAATAAACCTTGTAGTAATTATGAGAATGGAGTTCTTTGTAGAGAAAAAAAACCTTGGTGGGTTTGTACCAAGGTGAGCATGCAATATGGAATTTTATCTTGAGGCACCAAATTAGAGAATCTGAGATGTCGAGTTCAGACAAAGTTGCTATCTACCTCATGAGGATCATGATTCATGATCAAATTACAACCATTGAGTGGTAGTTGATGGCCGAGTTGAAATGGCATTGAATGGTCTTCAAGATTCTTGGAACCATTTGTGTGGGGATATGCAAGATATAAGTTACCACCATATTTTTATAGACTATGGACCGATTGCATCGAGGAGGAGGCTCAAAGCAGAGTTGAAGAATGGAAAGAGAAAGGAAAAATAATGAGAACCAAGCCCTAGTTTCCCATACTAAGACATGAAGAAGATAAGGTTCTCCAGATAGAGAGACATATCTAGAGCCAAGGAGGAAGAAGGAACTTAGGAAGGTAAAGTTTTTTTCTAGTCATGAGTAGGGTTATTATGATTCATAGTGTCCATAACATAAGAGAGGGGGAAGGAAGCAACAATAATCAACAACAAAGGTTGATGAGGGATTCTTTTAGAAATTAATGGATGTGCTCCTTTAGCGTGGAAACTGATATAACATATTTGTCACCCAACCATAGGATGAAGCCACCCAGAGCACCTTAGCGGAGAATGATTCTGAAGAAAACCAATAGCCAACCTGACCTAATGCATAAAATATGCCAAGGCTGATAAGAAATTTCCAGCCACCATAACCAATATGAAATTGAAGCCTAAAACATGGTCTGATTCTGGCCCATTTTCATTCATGGCTTCTCCCCAAACTTGCACACTTGCCTAGTTTCTGCAGTGCTCACTTCTTCCCAGCTGAAATTTCAAACTCTTTGTGTACAAAATGAAGTTTGGCTACTTGTATTTATACTATTTTCATGAGCTGTTTGGGCTGAATTCTCATTAGGATGCATGCCAATATTAATTATTTCCTTAGTCGTCTTGTCTTCTAGGGTTAGGTTAAATGCTTTAGGGTTTATTCTACTTCTTCCGAAATATTCTATTCTTGTTAGAGTTACACATGGAGGTAAATACCTCCACAAGCATATAACCATCAAAACTCCTCCTAGCTAGGGGAGGTATTGAGAGAAATGGTCTTGAGCACAAAAACACCATTCACCTGGTAGTATCATCATAGCCCTTATAGGCTATCTCCTTGATAGATCAGACACCATCATCACTATCATGCGATAGCATCAAATTGCATCATCTCTCACAACCATACTCCATCTAAGTAATCAAGCATGATATTGAATAAGTTACTCACCTCACATAGTGGTACAGGACCATTATTCTAATACGAACATATGTCCTAGAAGAATGATTGTCCCCACTTGAATGTTAAAAGCTATGCATGAACTACATAAACCAATCCCTGGGGAATGCTCAATCAGGAATATTTTCATCGGTCATATGTACTACTGAGATCAGTATAATATATGTATAGAAAATATAGCATTTTTCTAATCGACCCTGATCTATTCCTTAGGAAAACACTGAGTCCATGTTTATGTCAACAAGCGTTAGCTTTGGACCATTCTCCACATAGAATATATGTCACCAACAATGTTCTCTGGGCATTCTCACATGGAGAATGTATTTTCCCTGAGCACACTAACTATCCATCTAGATAATAATCAATTTCAACACTACTGATAGTCTACATAGGTAATTAGAACTTAATTTCCATTCAATGAGAACAAGCGTGTCTATCCATAGTAATTTTAACTATATACAGTGGTACACTACCACCAAATGGCACAAACTAGCAATCAATACATAAGTCACAACCCCATGGAACATCACCACAGGTAGCCATCTACTATCCGGGAGACGCTCTGGGTCTCCTGCTTGAATCATATCATCGATATCAACTTGCATAAAAAACAATATCATGATCTAAACTAAGTCATCTGGGCCATACTTCCACTCACAAATGTGAGATCTGAAAAAATATCTACCCCACTAAAAATTAAAACATTATCCATGAGCTATCTAGAGTATCCTTCTCAAGCATGGAATAATAACTATCGGTTTATGAGCCTAGATCATTCACCTATGGGCCATTCCTACAACATTAAACAAAGTGAAACACGGAAGATAAGGTCTTCCCTAGAGAATGATTGTCTAGACCATTTCATAAGGAAATGAATTTCCTGCACCAAACTCCATAACAAACCATTCTTCGAAACCGATCACAACTGTGAACTTCGAAAAAAAATGATTGCCCGGGGAGGCAGACCATTCTACTTTACAACTACTAAGAGTGACTTTCAATAAGAAATATTGTCCTAGACCATCCCCCCACACTGACCAAAAGGGGAATTGCTGTTTATAGTACATCAACAATATATCAAACCATTTTCATTCTGAAAATGACCATTCGATCCAAGACCATTTTCGAGCTGGAAAAGTAGCGATAAATGAATCTCAAGCCACTTTCAATGAGAACTTCTCATCTGGACCATTTCTCGGTGATAAATGACTTTCCATAGGTGATAAAACATGAGTGATCCCTCCCAAACTAGGAGCCATCTCTTCCTTTTTCAATAAGAATTCATCTCAAAGTGAGCTTCATCTTGTTTCTTGAGTATGCAAACTTTTCATCTTGGTGGAGGATTTGGCAAAATCTCTGCACTATCTCATCTGTGGAGAGATGTATGGGAGAACCACTTCTCTCCTTTTTGGACCTCATCGAAGAATGTAATGCTTGATCTCAATGTTGATCTTTTTTAGAGACAACTTGGTTTTGCTTTGAAACTCATATAGATGCGCTCATTTTAGTATTCCAACTCTTTTGTTCCTATAGCTCTGGCATGGTATGGAAAGACTCAAATTTCAGAACATGCCCAAGTAACACTTCTTATCATCCTTGGATTTTGTGTGGATTGTCCATCATCTTGAGTGGGAAGTAACCATTTCGTCCTGATATCTTTGTTATAGAACATTTTCATGATGCTTCTGATGTGCATGGAGGCTCTACACCAAGTTGTTTGAATCCATACAAGATCTTCTTCCATCTTCCTTTCAGGATCTCTTTCACGGTATGCCTCAAAACCTTGGTTTCTCTGCATACGCTTCTTGTTCAATTACTACGTTGAGGAGAACAAATCCTTACATTCATTTGAAGTAAACTCCAATCTATGGATAATGTAGGAGATATATTAAACTTGGGTAGAGGTAATAATGCAGTTACTAGAACAAGATATCATCATAGTCTTATCCCTCTGCATCTAGGAGAGACCTTTTGGTTCAGTCTCACAATGCTTTATTCACTAAAGTCTTCCATACACTATTCTTCATCACAACTTCCATTTTCTTTTCTTGATTATTTCTAGTGGGTTGGAGACCAAGGTAGTCTTGTGATTCTTGATATAATGATTAGTTGTTTGGATTTTTCTTTCTCACTTGGAATATTCATGTTATTCATCTTTAATGTAGGTCCAGCGAGTTTCTATAAATTCCATGCCTTAAAGATTCCAACTTCTTCCTTTAATCATATGATCATGAATCTTGGATGGACAACCAGGATACTTTAAGGCTTCTTTTGAAGAAGACTTCTTCTAAGTCAAACTGAACATGTACTATTTATCATAGATGCTACTCTCAATTGGAACATGGACTTCATATATTTCATAATCCTCAATGGATCATATCATTAGGATTAAGCTCCCTTATAATCCTTGCTTCATGCATGAATGCATGATCTTCTTTAAGGTAATATATAATTGGCTCCATCCATATAACAAAGTCCACGCTTCCATCCGCATCCTTATTGCCTTCACGCAGTGTCACAAGTATTTTCTAATTTCCTCTTGAATGCTAACTTCTTTCTATTTTTACTTCTTCGAGGTTTCTTTAAAGTTTTGGTTATGATTTCATCTTATCTTGAAGTTGTTACTTATGTTAATAGCTTCTACATGAATTGTTACAGGGGATTGTTGACGTACTTCATTTTTTGGTATTGATAGAAATCTTATCTAGTTATTCTTCCATAGGTATTGTTTCTCCTTGAACATCTTATATTTTCAAGAAACATATATAAAATAATATATACAAGAATATATAGCTTATGAAATTATACATAATATTGTTACCTCATCTTAGAAGAATAAGTGATGTGTTGTTCCTTCTTTGAATTCTTTGAGGGTTCCCTTTCTTAGACAATTGATGCTTCATGTTTCCCTTTCCTCATATCCTCCTCTTTCACCTCATCTAGATGAGAAGGCATGCCCTATTCATCATCCATCATCTTCCACTACAGACCAGGGCTCCACTATTGTTGTAGATATTATTATCACATCATTTGGACATGATATGTTATTGCAGTTATTTGACTTGTTCATGTTATATATATATGGTTTTTTTTTCTATCGATCACAAAAAATATACAAAACAATAAAGATGAAATAAACATGTACATATCACTCTATGTTGTCACCACCCTCATTACTTTCCTTGCTTGGCATGCTAACACTGTTGTTCTCAAAAATGTGTTTTGATCTAGGTTTTAGATCTTATCTGAGACCACCAATCCTTATCCAACACATCCGGGTAAAAAAGTTCTTTGTTTCATTGTTTTGGGAAAAAGAGGGCTCTTAGCTTCATTCCACATATTTATAGAGTTGATACATATAATCCCACTATCACGATCTTCCTTTACATTATTCCAATCAAAGGTGTACCACCAATTGCACCTAAAAATAACACATTGGAAGAAGATAAGTCCACGAATGATCTCTTGTATCTTTCCAACATAACCTATTGTTCCTCGTATTAGGTTTTGATCATGGTGGATACTTCAACTAGTTTAGTATCATCGACTTCCACTCCACAATCTTGTGTCATGTGTCCATAGTTATCCTAAATGCGAAAATGATGTTCATGTGCCCACATAGATGGGAACAAATGCACCTAATCCTTATCTTGTTATTCTTCCATAGGTATTGTTTCTCCTTGAACATCTTATATTTTAAGAAACATATATAAAATATATATACAAAAATTATGTAAACATGATATGCACATAATATTGTTACCTCATCTTAGAAGAAGAAGTATGTTTTTTCCTTCTTTGACTTCTTTGAGGGTTCCCTTTCTTCAACAACTGATGCTTCATGTGTTTCCTATTCCTCATGCTCCTCTTTCACCTCATCCAGATGAGAAGGCAATACCTATTCATCATCCATCATCTTCCACTACAGACCAGGCCTCCACTACTATTGTAGATATGCAGATTATCCCACCGACTGGAGTAGATATGTTATAACAGTTATTTGACTTGTTCATGTTATATATATATGGTTTTTTTTTTTCTATCGATCACAAAAATATACAAGAACAATATTAAAGATGAAATAAACATGTACATATCACTCTATGTTGTCATCACCCTCATTACTTTCCTTGCTTGGCATGCTAACACTGTTGTTCTCAAAAATGTGTTTTGATCTAGGGTTTTGTCTTAATACGAACCACCAATCCCTATCCAACACATCCGGGTAAAAAAGTTCTTTGTTTCATTGTTTTGGGAAAAAAAAGGGCTCCTTAGGTTCATCCCACATATTTATAGAGTTGATACATATAATCCCACTATCACGATCTTCCTTTACATTATTCCAATCAAAGGTGTACCACCAATTGCACCTAAAAATAACACATTGGAAAGAAGATAAGTCCACCTGAATGATCTCTTGTATCTTTCCAACATAACCTATTGTTCCTCGTATTAGGTTTTGATCATGGTGGATAGCACAACTAGTTTGGTATAAATCGACTTCCACTCCACAATCTTGTGTCATGTGTCCATAGTTGGAATCCTCTGTACGAAAATGATGTCCGTATGCCCACATAGATGGGAACAAATGCACCTATAAAAAAGTGAAAAAATCATAGTGTCTTGTGTCTAATAAGTCAACAGTAAAATATAAAATATAGATGTTATAGTTCAAAAGTGCATTTAAATGTTACAAAATGTACACAAAGAGATTATTATTGAGTCACTGCTCCCAATCCCTATGTTTAGTGCATCCTCTTCAGTACATGGGTAACAACTGGATGCAATGTATTTCTCTTTGACTCGGTCATTAACCCAACTGTTGGGGCATATCACTGAAATATTTTTTTTAAATGATTAAGATACGACATGCTTATACCATTAAACTGTCTAAATTATTTCCTGTCACTATCCCATTTCCTCCTCTTCTTTTCGTACAATGCGACCCATGAATTTGTTTCCTTTGAATATATATATATATATATATATATATATATTCATGAAATCAAACCGACATATAGTACGTATCAGATCAAAATATACATTATGAAGTTTAGTGTGAATACTTACTATGTAGAAATTTGATGAATGATAAGTCACTTACTGAAGTTATCAAGTACCTTTTTCCGTTCATTTGCAAAAGCTCCCCTTATATTTTCTTTTCATCCCTTTCATCGGCCCAAATCAACACACCTAGTGTTTTGTCGATCTACTTGATGTACTCACTCGCATAATAAAAAGAATCATATGATATGTACCCCTCATGTGATTCCCTTTGTCTAAGAAATCCATTCAATTTCTTCATGTACCTCTCTAAGAAGAACATCCAACGCCAGGATACAAGTCTGACTAATTCAACCTCATCTACTGTTTGAATTAGAAGATGAACTTGCAAGTCCATGAGACTTACCGACATTTCCTTCTCAAACATGAAAACAATCTCAACTATCTCTTGATGCCACCATGGAATGCTAGCCATATGAATATCTTTTGATGTGATGTAATGTACAAACACATATAATTTAGATATGGCAAGTCAAAGGTCCTCGGGGAAGTCATGGTTCACACACATGCACCAAGAGAGGATAATGACACTACAAAAAAGATAGATACAAACTTAAGTATGTTTTATCCCATAGCATGAATTTATAAAACAAATAATAAAATCATGTTTTTGACATACATACTCTTAGAAGGTTCAAATGGTCATGTGATTTTAACCCCGAAAAATGGTCTTCCATAGTGAAGTTGTGCAGACCCATATAAAGAAGGCACATTCACACCCAATATAACTTCCTTTTCCAAATAAATATCAACCTTCTTCAATATCCATGGGACATCACCTTCTTTGAAAGACCAAGAGGGACCAACCTCTCCTCTACTTTCTTTTCTTGGCCAAATTTGTTTCTTTTTACTTTTTGAAGAAAGAAGGTCTCTCTTAACAACCAATGTGTCACTTTCCTTTGATGATATGTACCTGCATTAAAAATATGAAACATTTTTATAAATATGTGCATGGGATTTAGTAAGTGGGAAATCTTAAGATGATCCCAATATGGGAGCTCATAAAATACATATTTCTTTTTCATCCCAATAGGAAATTTCTCAACATAGGTGTCAAATAATTATGGATCATCAAACATAGGGTCCCCATTTGAATCGAATATTTCTCTAATATCCTTCTCCTTCTCTCTCTCATATGCTATAATACAGTTTTGTTGGAGCCATTATTGCAGGCCTTTGGGATCTCTCTAGTTTACCATTGAAAGCAGATGTTTCTCTTCTATAAGGGTGTGGTTATAGGAGGAATAGCCTAGAGTAGTTGTACATTGGATTTTGTAGGTGGTTGGACCACCTAGCCTTCAGAGAAGGTCCAAAAAATTTACATCCATGATAGCTTTTTGTTACAAGACCTACAAAATTATTAATTTATACAGTAGAGCATGTTAGCGTCGAAGTCCAGAATAGTTGAAACGAACTAAACATGCCAAAAAATATTGCTACATATATAAAAAACTCAATAAACATGTAATTTACCAAATCAAACTTCTAATTCTGGAAAATCATGTGTGGTGTAAGAACATATTCCATGCAATGTAAAATTCTGCTCTGTTGCGATGGGTATTGATACATCATATACATGCATCCCTTCCTATAATTCCTTCAATTTACTAATGGTTGTAGGTAGACATCCATATTCTTCACTTGTATTCTACTAGGGACTATAAAAGAAAACATAAGATGTTCATTCTTCACGGACAACCATGGGGGGATAAATTGTTATTGATCACTACTACGGGATAAACAAAATAATTGGTGTTTTGAAGGGAATATGGGTTGACACCATCCATGGATATGCTGAGTCGCATACTTCATACGTCATCCTTGAATTTTTCAGGCCATGTATCCTCTATATGCTTCATGGCTATTGAAT
>SNQJ01S0054370.1:18053-36801 GCA_010110895.2 Picea sitchensis | reverse complement strand
TATCTCTTTGTCTGCATATTCTCCTCTATATAGAATACAATCATTCAAACATGCATGATATGATATGTACTCAACACCCAATATTTTCAACATTTTCTTTGCTTTTTCACAGCTACCAAGAAAGACATTATCACTCGGAAGAAACTCATATATGATTAACCTGATGTTAATGGGCAATAGAAATGTACAATGTTACTTAACATTCATAAAATCGATCGTTTTTAATGTTGATTGTGTGACAAGATTTCTCAAATTATAAGGGACTTAATGATGATAAATTACCTCAATATTGTTGAGAAGCATGTGTTTGACATGCCAAAATTTCCTTTCAAGTTGTACAGTAACATTGTTGTTCTCGGTTGGATATACTTTGACCAAATAGGTCCAAAGAGAGGGGTGGTGGAAGCATATTTCAGACTTTTGAATAAGGTATCAGTGATATGAGCATCATCTTCTCTCTCATCGTTATGGAATGCATCTAACAACATTGTCTCCATGGAAGTTGTATCTCGTAAATAATCATCCATACCAACCTCTATTTCTTTGACTCCATTGCCAACTTGTGAAGAACTACTATTGTTGTAGTCATTCCTAATTGGTGAATCTAGACGTAGTGGGAATTGAATAGGTGGTTGATTCAACCATTCTTGGTATGATTCCTCTCCAAGTTGTTCTCTTATTGCAACCATCTCTTGATTTAAAATTGTAGTGGGGTGCAACAGAAGATTATATGTAGGTCGCTCATCATCACTAGAATCCTAATTTCAAAAGTATTGAATATTAGTACATCGATGATATTAGTAAGCACAATGGACTTGGTTTTTTCGAATCACATTAAATACAAAACAATTATTACCATCGCTGGTCCCCACGATTGCGGATGGAAGATGATATGTTACTATTGACAGCGTAAAGTGGTTGTTCATTTTCATCTACTAACTGCTTGCGGTATGTTTCTATTGATAAGAGCTTCCAACGCTTTTGAATTGGTACTAGAATATTATCTGCATTTGAACTTGATTCTGAAAAAGGATCCTACAAATTTGGATACATTTTTATTCATATTGACATGGATAACAAAAATAAATTCAATTAGATAATCAAAATATAAATAAAATTTGAACTTACTCAAGACGGAAAGAGAAAACTCTGTGATGGACTCTAAGAAATATGGAACAAGCTGGAATTTGAAGAATTGGAGATTTGATATTGTAAGATTCTCTCCCTACATTTGAGCAAAATCAACCGTAAATTATTTTTAAGAATAAGGAGAATTTAAGCACAAAATGTATACTATGATGTATTGCAAGTCATGTGGATGCATCATAAAAAACAATTTAAGATGAATATATTATTTTGTGTGCAAATACAAATTCAGATAACTTTGAAAACACAAGGGTCGTTATTGTAACAAACATGCACCAGGGCATCTATAACATTGTAAAGCACTGGGGGCATTTATATATGCATCACACCGGTCCAATGAATTTAAATAATAATAATAATAATAATAATAATAATAATAATAATAATAATAATAATAATCCAATATCAGTTCTCCAAAACTTTAAAATGCACCACTGCATCATATACATATCAACACCGATGCGTTAAAGTAATAAATGTACCGATGTTTTGAACAAATTTAAAAAAAAAAAGAGTGACTTTGTTTTTTTACAATTGAAAAATGAGTAGTAATTTAAAATCTAATTTCATAAAGTCATTTAAATAGTAAAAACATATTCACTGTTTCATTATTTTACCAAAATTTACAGTGGAAAGATTTGCAGGAGAGCGATACCAGAGAGCACCGTGGAGCAACATAATACTTTAGAACAACATAATTTATTTAAAATATTAGAATTTGAAGGTAACTATGGTGATTCATTTAAAACAATTTTCATAAATTCTTTCATGGTATTCAACAATTCATTATTTTATTATTTTGCCCAAATTTACAAGGTACATATTTGCAAGAGAGACATATAGGGGAGCATTGTGGAACAACAGATCAATACTTCTGAAAGCAAAGTTATTCAGAAGATCATAATTGGAAGGATATGGTAATTCATTCAAAACTCTTTTGGAGCAACAAAATTATTCAAAATATCAGAAATCAAAGGGTTTTGTGATTCAAAAAAATATAAAAATTCATACTTACCTTAAACCTTTGCTTCTTCTTGTTTGTGTGACTGCAAAACTTCAACTTAGAGTTTAACTCCCTCTATCACTTCATAATTATAGATTTTCATTTTAGTTTTTTAGATTTAATGGGTTTATGTTTGCACATAAAAGACGTTTGACATGTGATGCATCAGATCCAAACCCTCTCGACCCTGTCACGTTTTTTTTTAAATAGTTTTGGGTAATCGATGTGTCTTATGTAATATAATGCATCAGTGTGCTTACAGATACAAACACACCGACTATGCCACAATTAATTAAAAAAATTCATTCATGGATGTGTAAATTTATTTTTTTATGGTATTTTTTTATTTTTCATTTTTTTAATTGGAGCGGTGTTGTTAACGATACTTATCGCATCATTGTAATTTATTTATTTTTTTAAATATTTTTTATCATTGCATTTTTAAAATTAAATGAATTGGTGTTGTTAAATACATATTACACATGCTTCTAATTTATTGTTCTTTTAATTTTTTTTTTATAGCAGTGCATTTGATAACATGTAATGGACCGATGCTTTAATATTTTTTTTGTAAATAAAAAATACTGTATTTTCTTATAGAGTCTTCATGTCAATACATTGATCAAAGCCTGCCACACGCTCTTCCACATGTGTGGAAAACTAGAACAATAGAACAACTAGCCTGCAAAACATAGAGACGTGGCTATAACATGAAACCAGAGTTTTAACAAAAATAAAAATTGACTATAATCGATTCTCTTCAAGACCTGAAAATAAAATGATTAAAAAACTAAAGGTGCAGCGAAACCAAGCTTCCATAATGGCTTTAAGTGAAGAAAAATGGTTGGCTACAAGTCAGACATGGCTTCTGGGAAGGTACACTTTATAGGGAGTCTAAAAGGAGGTCTGTGTGGCAACTGAGGATGATCTGATTGTGGAGTTTGTGCTCCAGTTTCTTGCGCATATCGAAGATCAACTAAAGGTGGTCTTTCGAAAAATGATGTGGGTTGAGAAAAACATGATCTGTGCTCACGACTGTTGCCTCATGCTATGATATTGCTACATCGAATTCAGTTGGAGGAGTCTCTTCCATGGCCAACCAGTGGGGTACCTCTATGGTAGCCGAGACATTTCTTGTTGGCCATTCTTTCAGCCAGCTAGGGGGGAATTTCTTCCTCAATCACACAACCACCTTGAGCCATTGTAGGATGTGCCGAGGGGTTGGCATTGCCAATGGGATCTGTAATTTTTGTGATGGTTTCCACCCCCCTTGAAGGAGTTTATTCCTTAATTGGGTAGCCACCTGAGTCGATCATGGGGTCAAAAATGGGAGGTGGTGAATCCAGAATGCCTAGAGGAGGCTGGGGAACTATAAGCCAATTCTGGTCTAAGTGGGAGGGGTTAGCAGGTCTGGTAGATGGATTAGAGGGAAGAGAGGAGTCGGGAAATTGTGGTGGGATATGAAGCTATAATATGTCAGCCCTCGTTTGTTCTTTCCTTTCTCCATCAACATAGTGTAATCATGACAGGGAGAGAGGCAGAGAAGCAAAAAATGTACCAGTTCCAGGGAGAAGAAAACTATGTGCACATAAAAATTGAGGAACATATAGAGAATGGACATCATCTAGGAGAGGGAAGCCCTTGGAGTGAGAGCCTGCGTATGGAGAAGAGGCTCGGATAGAGAACAAAGTGTCAAATGGAAATGTGAAATGATAAAATTCCTGTGAGACCTTACCTTCATATAAATCTTTGAGGTGATAGAGAGGAGCACCATGAATATGGAGGTTTCACCAACCAGTTGCATTGTACATTCTCGAGTGAGTCGTAGCTAGTTCATAATGAATTCCATTGAATCTCCTTTACCGCACCAATGCACTAAAACCTCTACGACTTGAATGCTAGGCATGTTGAGTAGGTTGGATAAGAGACTGGCAGCAAGGCGTATTAATTGGACCATGTCTGCATGAGTGACAGGTTTCCAATGTTGTACAGATGTCACCCCATTCGGGGCACCGGTGCTTTAATATTAATACACCGCACCGGGATACTTTTTTTGGTGAAAATTATGTGATTTATTTATAAAATATATTTAATATCTTTTGTATTGAATTGTACATGTTGTATATTGATAAAAAAAATGTACGAGAATAATTCAAGTAACAAAAATTTTGATGGATACAAAGATAACGGATCCAAAAAGAAAAAAAAATGCAATTTCTTTGTAAATTCTATACAAAATTAATATGTTAAAAAGGAAAGTTCTTTGTAAATTCTATAAAAATTTAATATGTTTAAACCATATGTAAGTTTAACTAATATGTATTGGTAATTGTGTTGCCTGCAAAGCCATAAAATGAGGATTCTCAATAAGATTCTTTGTGATCTAAGTGCAGACAAGTGAAAAGCTTGATGGAAAAATTGCAAAGGGATGAACCAGGTGAATGAAAAAATTCTATTCAATATGAGTTTTTTTTTTAATTTTCATTAATGTTTTACTTAAAAATATTAGATAACATGTTCAAAACAATCTATTAATTCACATATGTTTAATGTTCTACAGCTGGGACAAACAATGAAGAAAAAAAATGTCTTCCTAAGAAAATTAAAATGATAGAAGATATAAATGATGGTGAATTGGTTCTTAGCTCGTCTAGAGTAGTGCTAGAAGTTAATGAAAGGGGGGGGAACGTTTACAAAACTATGATGGATATAATGGAACGAACATATAAACGTACTTTCCACTTACAATACAGAAATCAATAGAATGATTCGAAGAACCATGTTATATCTAAACTACATGAAGCGCTTCTAGAGAAATGGTCAATGAGACCTGTCATACTTGCAATAGAAAAAACATACAACAACAAAAAAGAATCATTCAAAAATTAATATTCCTAAAAATTCTTTTCTAGAATATGTATATATTACTACAAATCATTCCTAATTTATTAATATCAATCTTTTTATATTTAGTTTTCATATATCAATATAGAGATATTTAAATGTCATGCTACTTTTTTTAGGAAGATTATGAAAATCGCAAAAGATCAATGAGTTGATATCTTAAATATGCCAGTAGGAATGTCGAAAGAAATGTACAAGGAGATGGTAAAATAAATGGACATAATTGCATCGTAGGAGGAACCATCTCAACAACAACATGCTTCAAATGTATGGAATCATTGAATTTGTCTATTAGGTACACACAAATAAATAATTTAGCATTAATTATTAATTTTCAAGTAATTTCTTGTAGAAAACAAAACAAAATGGAACTCATTCAACACATAAAACAAGACGATAAGGAAGAAAATGGTTGATTAAAAAGTTTGTGAGTAATTGTTATTTCCTTATAACATTAACTTAAGATTTAATTTTTGTATATTTTAAGTTGTTTTACAATAGCCATCCTTGAATGTCTTCAAATAGGTGCTAACATACAAAGAAGAGTCATCTTAAAAATTGATTGACATTGGGCTAAGTAAGGGTTGTGAGTATATGTTGGCATATAAAAATTAATTGTGGAATTTGTAAGTATCTATGTTGTTTTAGTTATCTCATTTTGTAATTAATGGAACAAAAAAATCTTTTATATTAAATCTATAATTTATTATGGGGTATATTAAAACTCTAGGAGAGAAAGTATGGAAATGTGCCAACAAAAGAGTTCTTGACAAAAGGCATGCAATTTGGTTTTGAAAAAAAATGTATCATTCAAGACTCGATTCTTGCTATGGTATGTCTCTTTTCAATTACTATTCATGAATATTATTTATTTCAATTTTCATTATTCTCACCAATGTAGATACACTCATTACACTTTCTTTTTATTTTTGTAGATGGAATCATTTGAAGAAGAGGAAAACAATTGAGCCAATCAACAAAATTCGACTGAATAACCCAAGTCATGGAAGTAGATCGAGCACGAACAGTTCCAATGAACAATGATGATCAATATATTTGGATATCAATGCAAGTTGTTGTATTTTTTGAAATAATTTTCTATAACAATCATACATTTTATTTAATGTAATGGACATAGTAGTGTCCCAATTGAAAGACAAGGGGTTACCAATAAAGGTCCCATTTTGTATAACAAAGAGCTTCTTAATCATATATTATAAAATATGTTTTGTTTTATTTTTTTGTGTTGTCCAATGTTCATGTGAAATGTTACATGGTTGAATAAATATATGGACTCAATTAAATATTATAATGAAGAGATGTGAACATTGATGATATAACCAGATAATCCAAACATCATATACAAATGCACTAATCAAAATTTAATTTATATGAATACTATTATAAGATATATGTCAATTTTTTGATGAACAATAAAATTAAAAAATAACAATAATTGTGCATTGTCATAGGTCGATGCTTCTGAAAAGAGAAAACCATAACCGATGCGTTCAATGATAAAAAGAATCGGTGCCTTTAATTATAACACACATCGGTGCTATAAGATGCAACTTTCATTTTCAAATGCGTTAAGAGATTTGAAAATGTGCAGAAGATTTGAAAACCGATGAAATGTGCAGAAGATGCAACTTTCATTTTCAAATGCGTTAGAGATTTGTTAAGGCTTTTATACTCTCAAGAAACGTATAGTTGTATGATTTTAGTAGGGAAACTGGCAATTTTCCAATTTGAAAATCAACAGTATGCCACTGAGTAATGGTTTTATTACAGATGATAATAATTAATGGTTTGTCGTTGATGTCATAATCAGCGCTGGCAGATATTTCAACAACCAATTACAAAATTGCGTAAATCTGCCAGGAGGGCCAAATCTGCACGTCAGATATGGAAGGAGGGCCAAATCTGCACGTCAGATAGTTTGAAGGAGATATGGAAGGAGGGCCAAATCTGCACGTCAATGCAGATATTTTATGATCTGTAACGCTTTTTCATGCAATCTCTAGGATTGCTACATATAATACAATGTGTATTTGAGCTTTATCGGCCTACCGTTGAGGCCACGGTCCTATGCCTTTTATATGCCATGTGAAATTTTCCAGCAATTTGGTGCATTGCAGGCTGAGAACTCATCAAAGTCTTAAGAGAGGAAAAATAGTAGTATAGTTGTTGTAAAACAATCTGATTGTCTCTTTGTTTTGAGGCTGATTAATTTCTGCAGCTATGTCTACTGTTTCTTTTAGTAGTTGTCGACATATAGGCATTGTCATTCTTCTCAACATGGGTCTGATGAAGAAGGGTCTTGCAGTGATGGAGGTGATATTGCAGGATATGAATATCTAAATGGCCACCATGTCTGAGGATGATGAAGATGTGGTTGATGAAATTTCTTCATCCTTCACATTCACGGCAGGTGCAGCAAACAACCAAGTTAAACAAAGAATTTACGACCAACCCTAGCAATATGTCAACTTGGTAATATATTTAAGAACATGTGTTTTTTCTTAAGAGGTCATATTTTCAAATCCAGAGGGGGGGTGGTAGGGTATGTATATCTCAGTGAATTTTACCAGTAAAATCCTACAGCTGAGAGTTCCCTTGTCCCACAAACAAAGCTCTCATAAACAAATTTGATACAACTTAACAATGAACTTAAAATAGATTATTATTATTATTGACATTTTGTTGTTTTATTGATTAGTTTTATTATGTATTCTGAAGATCTGGAATCAGAACTCCATGGACTGATAAGAAAAAACAAAGCCTATATCTAATTCGATAGAGGAGGCCTTCGTTAAGAGCATGTATGAGAGGGGGCAGTTTATATATTCCTGTAAAACATGGGACTCTGAGAACATAACTACCTCTGCGAGAAGAAGAGGGAGGATTTTTACGAGGTCAGTATATCTCATACATTCATATAGAGGAACAGATCTGCATGTTTTCATTCAGACCCACCATTTGATGCAGTTTTCAGATTCATTAAGAATATATCGGTTATTTCATTGTGAAGATTGGGGTGTGAAGGGAATGAGGCGACTTTCCATTATTATGGGATGTTGTGCCTGGGATTTCGTAATGATTACAAAGCCCTTTATCTATTTCTAAAGAGAACGGGACTTCAAAACTCGGATGCGTTGCGACAGTGACGAGATTCAAGAGATAATTTTCAAAACAAAAACTTAGAGAGGATATGCTTCAAACAAAGTCTGCAAGAAGAAGATATAAATAGTTGTCTCTCCTATAAATTTTATTAATGGGTTTTACATTTTTTATCATGTTTTTCTGATGTGTACAGATTTTCCTTAATGTACTCCATTCAAGGGTATTATCTGTGTTTAGTGTTTTAAATTTCATTTATTTTTGGTGATTAAGTTCGGTCAAATTTAAGGTCAGTGAGTTATTTGACTAGTAAATTTGAGGTATATATACTTTTATATTTTTTTGAATTTGAACATACCGATTTTCAGGGAGGAAAGCCATATTCTTAATCATTAAAGTCTATTATTCAAGTACACTCAAACTGTATATATACAGAAGTCTATTCAAGTACACTCAAGCTATATACTTGCAGTGTTTCAAAGCTAATTCTAAACATAATAGTCATAAAAAGAAATCTCAAAGTGTTAAAGATCAGGCAAGAGTTGCCTCACAGCCATTTCATAGACTAATAAATTTGCAGACTGCTAGAAATAATTGTTAGAAGCTGATATATTTCACTTATCTTGTAGAAATAATTGTTAGAAGCTGATATATTTCACTTATCTTGTTTTCAGGTTGTTCCATCCATGAAAAATAACTGGCACAGCTCTTCATAGGCAGCAGGATTGTATTCTTTTCTATGGTCGCCCCACTGACAACCTGAGATTGGCAGCTGGATGAAAATGGTAGAAAACTATAATGGCCATAGAATTTAATGTTGTAGGCTAATAGTTTTGGATGTTATGTGTGTTATCTTGCACATCATTTTATATGTTTTCTTGACAATTCCCAGACCTCTTCTTTCAAGAGTTCACAGGTATCTATGGAGTTCAAGAAAAAAAAAATTATAAAATACACGGATTTCTTCTTTCTGTATGTCGATGGGATTCCAAGGAAAACAAATTATAAAATTTTTGGATTGAAACAGAATAATGAATGTTTGGAATTTATTATTGTTTAGCCGTTTATTATCCACTTAAAAGAATAAAGTTACGAAAGAATTTGGTCACCGAATCCGACTGTATTGGATCTATAAACCTCAATTCGACTCTGACTTAGAATCTGTCTTCTGCATTCTGTGATCAAAACAAAGTACAATACGTGATCAAAGCAGGACAATATATATTCTGATTCGGAAGAAATGTATCCTTTATCGCCCCACAAATTTATTATTGCTGTGTCGTTCACTTTTCACTATGAAGCAAAGCTGCCCGGACATAAAAACAGGTCATGGTTTTCACCTGCCCTGCCTCGCAAAACTTGGATAGGGTGATAAATATTTCATACAAATTTTGAAGGATGGTATTTTAACAAAGTGTTGTAGGCTAAACATGGCAGGTAATATGGTATTTTTTTTTTCTAAAATGTTTTTTTTTTTTTTTTTTTTTTTTTTTTTTTTTTTTTTTTTTTTTTTTTTTTTTTTTTTTTTTTTTTTTTTTTTTTTTTTAATATACTGAATCCATTTCTACATTTTAAAGAAATGAATTTTGAACAACAAAATAATAATTAATATAAATTTATATGAAACCCTGTTCATAAAAAACAACTAAACAATTCATGTAAAAGTAATATTTGCCAATGCTATTACTTTTTCTTCCTAATGTACTGTCCATGTGACTTTTTCTTCCTACTACTGTACTGTCCATGTGTGGACTAATGAAATCACTAACGACAAGTCTCTTAACTTTGTTTGGTTTGTTTTATGAATTCCATGGAGAAGCCTTCAAAGCTGGCATTTGTTGAATGGTCCCCCAATTAAGATAAGCATGCCAGTCTTCTAAGGTATACAAAATGTGTTAAAGGAGGGAATGTAAAAGTTTTCGTCTATTAAGACCACGTGTCAAATGTAAGAGGAATTGGGGGAGCCTTGAGACTTCTTGGTTTATACCTATGATATAAAACTATATATAATTAACTCGTAAAGATATATAATTAGAGTTATATATCTTCTATATTAATGTCAATATTTTTTAGTTTTTAAATCCATAACTCTTAATGTGTTGAAATATTTATCTCAATATTTTTTTAGCATAAAAATAAATTTTAAAATAATAAATTAGATAATTTTTAGATTAATAAAATTAATTGATTTTAATGAATAGTAAATTATTATGGTAATTTGTAATTAATAATTGTTATAGTGTATGTAGTAATAAAATTATGAGGAGGATTTAGATGTGGGGTCCTAAATATGTCCAAATGGAGAGGGGTAGGGGTATGTATACCTTTGTAGACTTTTATTGTTTGGTAGTATTTTGATATATTTTATTAAAATTAGGTATTTTTTGGAAATTAAGTATTATAATTGAGTTATTAAATTTTTAGGTTGAATTGGTTGTTTTGGTTTCACTTCTTACAATGTGTGTATTTTATTTTTTTCATGTTTATAAAGTAAAAATATTCATTTCTTTTTGTTTATATTTTTTCATTTCTATACAATGTTAGGTGATAGAATTTAACTTAAATTAACAAAGTAAATGTTTTTATACATATAGATTTTTATTTCGGTATTCATTTGTTTATATTTTTCCATTTATAGTATTAGGTGATAGAATTTAATTTAAATTAACAAACTTAATTTTTGACCCATATAGATTTTCTCATTTGGAGGTATTTTAAGTAATATTTTTTAGGTTCATTTCATATTTATCATATATTATTTTCTCATCAAGTTTATAATGGTCAATGGTTTACCACAAACCTTCTTTTCAATTTCCCAACTTTTAATCCAATTCATGTCAATGCCAACACTTTTATTAAGATGCAATCTTTATTTGTAGTTCTAATCTTATCCTTTCCATCTACTTTATTTCAATAATAGGTATAACAAATTGGCAAAATGCTTCATTTTTTAAAGACAATATACATTTTCTAGTAACATCATAGGGTAAGGGGTTTGTATTTTAAAACTCCCAACTCCTCTACTCATTTTCTATAACTTTTCTTCAACTTTCTTTCAATATTATCTAGAGGAGTCTAGAGCCCAAATAGGACAACTATACAAAATCATTGTTTTGCATTAATTTTTAAAGAGAAACTTTCTCAGTTTTCAACTCCATCCTTGATTTTATTTTCCTTTTTATTGTCGATACAATAAAGACATTAGATTTCTCGACACAAAGGTTTGCTTGCGTTATAACATACAAAAATTTAAGGAAAAAATAATATTAATAAGAAACAATGTCCATTTTTAAAGACAATATACATTTTCTAGTAACATCATAGGGTAAGGGGTTTGTATTTTAAAACTCCCAACTCCTCTACTCATAATTTTTTCTAGAACTTTTCTTCAACTTTCTTTCAATATTATCTAGAGGAGTCTAGAGCCCAAATAAGACAAATATACAAAATCATTGTTTTGCATTAATTTTTAAAGATAAACTTTCTCAATTTCCAACTCCATCCTTGATTTTATTTTCCTTTTATTATCCATACAATAAAGGGCATTAGTTTTCTCGACACAAGAGTTTGCGTTATAGCTACAAACAAATTTAAGGAAAAAATAATATTAATAAGAAACAATGTCCATTTTGTCACAATTAAATGTGATCATTAAATATTTATCCCAAACATCTATGACTATTACCTTCATTTTTTTACATTAACTTTCATTTCATGAGGATGTCTTTGGACAGTATCTCTGTGCGCTTTTCTAATGACACAATACCATATAAATATATCAAATACAACAAAACAATCTGTTGTACTAATCATTCCTCTCCCATTCTTCATTATCTAATTTCTTTTCACATATCTATCAATATTCCAAATTATGTCAAAGAAAAGGGCCATCCTTGTTTCACCTTGATATCGTGCTACTAATTTTGGCTTTCCTCCTTGAGGAGAGGAGAGAAAAGGCCGAGGAATGAGACATGGAAGGTCATTCTTTTTGGCCTTCACATTGCCCCATACCTCCCTATTTATTTCATTTTTTTTCATTCTGAAAGGGTTTTTTGTTGGCCAAGAGAGGAAGATGCATAGAGAACCAAGCGATACAATGTACCCAAGATTGTTGAAATGAGAATTGATCCACCATTTGAAGTTGATTTTTCCATTCAGGTTTCGAGGGTAAAAATTATGTCTATTATATGATTGATTTTTTCTATAGTGTGGATTTCACTATGGTTGTTGGATTGTGTTTGATACTACTCTTATTTATATTAAATTTATGCTTGGTTATTTTATGGGTGTAAGAATTCAATCTCTACTATAGTTTTGTGGTTTTCATTCATAGTTTCATTCTCCATGTGCAATCGAAGAACRCAAATAGCTTTATATTTTCCATCATACTATTTACCATAAATTGTGATATCAAAGACACTAATGAAAGAGTTTCTTCTCTTGTTTCTATTTTCAACCCTTGTATTCAACAATTATAATCTGTGTGTGTGTGTGTGTGTGTGTGTGTGTGTGTGTGTGTTCAAGTCATCAAGAAACTACTTGGGCATCTTTCTTGTTCTACTTGGACGTAGATTACATTTTCTYCTTACCTAATCAACTTCTGCATTTCTTGGTCAAGTTCATGGACTCGTTCTATTTCCACTACCTCGTCGACCTCTCATTTTTCATACTATAGGAATATATAGTTACAAATGAGAAGATATTATGTCGAAATATATAGAGGTTTTAATGTGTCTTATTGGAGCAAAGATGTCCTAATTTTTGGATCATTTTCTCAATAGAGTTAGATTTGGTTGATAAGGATGTGATGGAAATGAAATAAATATGAGAAAGGGGTGTGTGACTTCCATACTTGTTGAGCATGGATTTACTATCATATGGAGTGATGTATGTATGAAACTATATCCTTCGAGCCCATAATATTGCCAAATTATGTGCTAGACACATTCATTGGATGTCGATTTTTTAAGGAATGACCACTAGTTGATTGATCACCTCAGAAGGTTACTTTTAACCAGTGTAAATATAACTAGGTGTCAGATGCATTGATGAATTGTAGTGTAAATTCGAACTGGTAACATGGAAAAAAATGGTTGAATAGATTGATTGCATTCCCCTATATGACCTCCTTTTTATCTATTGGTAGGTGTAAGAAGATCTATTGATTTCTGAAGGACTGATAGAGCCTATCAATTGATATCGTTGGATCCATTGAAATCCTATGAACTAGCTTAATTCATGTAGTTACATGTTGGAAGGAACCTCTACATAACAAGGATCAGTTGACTGTAGCATTAATTGACTATGATTGGAATACAATTATCTTATTTACTTACCTAGTGATATGTGCTAGAGAGAATTGAAGAGTGGTTGATTAAAGATTGAAATCAATGTTCAAGAGTGCTACTTGTGAATCCTTGTGACTAGGTATGACTCTCTTGGAAACCTTTGGGATAGTCGACTAAAGTAGCAAGGAGTTATTCCTTGAATTGCAACCGGGATGATTGAATAAATACTAACATTGGGCATCGACTAGTGTCATTCCACTCTTTTCCTTTGTTAGCATCCTTAATATGACCCGAGGTTTTATGTGAAGGTGGCTTGACCAACTTGTTGACTAGTTTTGTGTCATTGGCCAAGCATTTAAATCATGTCACTTTGGTACAAAATTAATCTGAAGTGTAAATAATTGGATTATGGATTGGTCAACTTTCAAGTTAGATTATGATGATGGATAGATGAGATTATCAACTACATTGATAATATCCACATATTTATGATAAATATAGGTTACACTAAGAAAAAAAGCTTGGTAAACCTTTTAAATTCAACCAATAAACTCCTTCTTACATGATATTGAAGAAAACAAAGTAGGGAAGTTTCCCTTAGAATTACATTGAGCTCAAAATCCACACATATCAATTATGAGAACAAAGTACTCGATTTCCAATGGAGTTAGATACCTAACATTTATTGGCACATTGATAACCAATAAAGATTTTCCATCACTTTATTATCTACATTATTTTGTTCAGGTTACGTAGAGAAACGAGCTAGCTAATCAATTTAGAGCAGATGTTACATAGAGAAAATAAACCTTGTAGTAATTATGAGAATGGAGTTCTTTGTAGAGAAAAAAAACCTTGGTGGGTTTGTACCAAGGTGAGCATGCAATATGGAAGTTTATCTTGAGGCACCAACTTAGAGAAACTGAGATGTCGAGTTCAGTCAAAGTTTCTATCTACCTCATGAGGATCACTTAGATTCATGATCAACTTGCAACCATTGGTGAGGTAGTTGATGACACTGAGTTGGTAAATGTGGCATTGAATGGTCTTCTTGGGTCTTGGGAACCACTTGTGTAGGGGATATATGCATGATATAAGTTACCATCTTTTGATAGACTATGGACCGATTGCATCGAGGAGGAGGCTCAAATAGAGTTGAATAATGGAAAGAAGAAAGGCAAAAATGATGAGAACCAAGCCCTAGTTGCTCATTCTAAGACATGAAGAAGAGAAGGTTCTCCAGATAGAGAGGCATATCTAGAGCCAAGGAGGAAGAAGGACCTTAGGAAGGTAAATTTTTTTCTAGTCATGAGTAGGGTTATTATGATTCATAGTGTCCATAACATAAGAGAGGGGGAAGGAAGCAACAAGAATCAAAAACAGAGGTTGATGAGGTTACTTTTAGAAAGTAATGGATGTGCTCCTTTAACCATAGACAATATAACAATATTGTCACCCAACCATAGGCCGAAGCCACCCCTGAGCACCTTAACCTTGACAGAGAATGATTCTAGAAGAAAACCAATAGCCAACCACGACTAATGCATAAAGATAACCAAGACTGATAAGAAATTCCAACCATAACCAATAGAAAGTCCAAGCCTAAAACATGACTACAGATTACAGCAACTGCCAGCTGCAACTTCTCCCAAAACTTGCACACTTGCCCAGTTTTTGCAGTGCGGAACTCTTCCCAGCTGAAATTTCGAGTTGTCTAGTACAAAATGAGGTTTGGCTACTTGTATTTATACTATTTTCCTGAGTTGTTTGGGCTGACTTCTCATTCTGGATGCTAAATACTTAATATTAATTATTTCCTTTAGTCGACTTGTCTTCTAGGGTTAGGTTTAATGCTTTAGGGTTTATTCTTTCTTCCCGAAATATTCTATTCTTGTTAGGGTTACATGTGGAGGTAAATACCTCCCACAACTACCATAATATCAACACTCCCTCCTAGCTAGGGAGGTATTGAAGGAAATGGTCTTGAGCACAAACATACCATTCAACTCGTAGTATCATCATAGCCATATAGGCTATCTCACGATTAGATCATGAACACCATCATCACTATCATCTGATAGCATCAACTGCATCATCTCTCACAACCATACTCCATCTGAGTAATCAGGCATGATACTGAATAAGTTACTCACTTCACATAGTGGTACAAGGACCACTAGTCTAATTCGAACATACGTCCTAGAAGAATGATTGTCCCAACAAATGTTAAAAGCTATGCCATGAACTACAAAAACCATTCCTACAAGAATGTCAATCTAGGAATATTTTCTAATCAGGTCATATGTACTATAGAGATCCGTATCAACCTATATACCTTAGAAAATATAACCATTTTCCTAATCTGACCACAATCTGTTTTTTAGGAAAACACTATTCCATGACATGTCAACAAACTATTAACTTGGACCATTCTCCACATAGAGAATATATGTCCACCAACAATTTGTTCTATCTGGACCATTCTCTGTCTGGAGAATGTATGTCCACGAGCACACTGGCTATCCATCTAGTCGATGATCATTTTCAACACTAGTGATAGTCTACATGGTAATTAGAACAATTCCATTCAATAGAGCACAATTGTGTCTATCCATAGTAGTACACAACTACTATACAATTGTACACTACCACACCAAGTAGCACAAAACTACTTAATCAATGACACATAGTCACAACTAGTGGAACACATCCACCACAGTAGCATACTTCTATTGTCCAGAGACATACAGTCTCCATAGCAATTACATCATCTGATATCAACCTGCATAAAAACAATATCATGATATAAACTAAGTCATCTAGGCCATTCTTCTACTTACATATGTGATATCTGGAAGAGCATCTACCCTTAGAAAGTAAAACATTATCCATGAGCTATCTAGAGTATTCTTCTCAAGCATAGAACAATAACTGTCCTGATTTATGAGCCTGGACCATTCACCTATCTGGTCCATTCCTACGACACTAAACAAAGTGCAACGTGGAGAGAATGAGTCTGCCCTAGGGAATGATTGTCTATACCATTTCATAAGGAAATGAATTTCCTGCACCAACCTCCAAAACAAACCATTCTTTGAAACTGCTCACAATTGTGAACGTCGAAAGAATGATTTCCTGGCGAGGTGAACAATTCTACTTGACGACTACTGAGAGTGACTGCTAAGAATAAAGACTATCCTAGTCCATTCCCCTACACTGGACACAAGGGGAATCACTGTCTATGGTACATCAACAATCTATCAAACCATTTTCATTATGAAAATGACCATCCGATCCAGACCATTTTCCGAACTGGAAAATGCCTGTCCATAAAAAATCTCAAACCACTTTCTGAACTGGAAAGGAACTGCTCATCCTGGACCATTTATCGAACTGATAAATGTCTGTCCATAAATAGATAACACATCAATGCTCCCTCCCAACCTGGGAGCCATCTCTTCATTTTTCAATAAGGAAGTCATCTCCGTGAGCTTCATCTTATTTCTTGAGTGTGCAAACTTTTTCATCTTGGACATAGGATTTACCAAAATGTCTACTATCTGCTCATCTATGGAGATATATTGGAGAACCACTTCTCCTTTTTGGACCTCATCACGAAGAATGTAATGCTTGATCTCAATGTTCTTTGATCTTTTTGGAACACTGGTTTTCTTTGAAGGTTTCATATATATCTGCTCATTTTAGTATTCAACTCTTTTGTTTCCTGCTAGCTCATAACATCATAGAAAGGCTCAAACTGGAACATACCCAAGTAGCACTTCTTCTATCATCATGAGATTTTGTCATGGATTAGCAATCCATCATCTTGAAATTCCGAGTAACCATTCTGATACAATATCTTTGTTACATAACATTTTCATGACGCTTCTGATGTGCATGAGAGGCTCTACACCAAGTTGTTTGAATCCATACAAGATCTTCTTCCATCTTCATACAAGGGTCTCTTTCTGGTATACCTCAAAACGTTGAGTTTTCTCTACATACGCTTATTTGTTCAATTACTCTGTTGAGGAGAACAATCCTTACATTCATTTGAAGTAAACTCCAACCTATGGATAATGTAGGAGATATAATGCCTTAGGTAGAGGTATGTCTGGTTACTAGAACAAACCATCATCATAGTCGTATCCCTCCATTTGGGAGAACCTTTAGTTCTGGATCTCACAATGCTTTATTCATAAGTCTTCCATACACTATTCTTCATCACAACTTCCATTTATTTTTCTTGATTATTTCTAGTGGGTTTAGACCAAGCTGGTAGTCTTGTGATTCTTGATATAATAATTGGTTGTTTTGGATTTTTCTTTCTCACTTGGAATCTTCATGTTATTCTTCATCTTTAGCTCTTGGGTCCATGGAGTTTTCTATAAATTCCATGCCCTGAAGATTCTGACTTCTTCCTTTAATCATAGGATCATGAATGTGGATGGACAACCAGGGATACTTTAAGGCTTCTTTTCAAAGAAGAATTCTTCTAGAGTCAAACTGAACACATACTGTTTATCATGGTTGCTACTTTCAATTGGAACATGGACATATATTTCATAATCCTCAATGGATCATATCATTTAGGATTAGCTCCCTTCTAATCCTTGCTTCATGCATGAATGCATGCTCTTCTTTTGGAATTATATAATTGGCTCAATCCATCTAAGAGAGTCCATGCTTCTGTCTGCATATTTATTTCCTTTTGCAAAGTGTCACATTCTAATTTCCTCTTGAATGCTAACTTCTTTCTGTTTTTACTTCTTCCAGGTTTCTTCAAATTTGGTTATGATTTCATCTTATCTTGAAGTTGTTACTTATGTTAATAGCTTCTACATGAATTGTTACCAAGGGTTGTCGATGTACTTCATTTTTTTCATGTGATAGCAATCCTTATCTTGTTATTCTTCCATAGGTATTGTTTCTCCTTGAACATCTTATATTTTAAGAAACATATATGAAATATATGTACAAAAATTATGTAAACATGATATGCACATAATATTGTTACCTCGTCTTAGAAGAAGAAGCATGTTTTTTCCTGCTTGGACTTCTTTGAGGGTTCCCTTTCTTCGGCAACTGATGCTTCATGTGTTTCCTATTCCTCATTCTCCTCTTTCACCTCACCCAAATGAGAAGGAAATACCTATTCATCATCCATCATATTCCACTACAGACTAGGCCTCCACTACTATTGTAGATATGCAGATTATCCCACCGACTGGAGTAGATATGTTATAACAATTATTTGACTTGTCCATGTTATATATATATATATATA
>SNQJ01S0054369.1:78545-90360 GCA_010110895.2 Picea sitchensis | reverse complement strand
TCGCCAAATACAACCAGGTTTTGAATGTTCATATCCAGAGCTTTTCTGAGACCTTGCAGTAAAGCCTCATATTCTGCAGTATTGTTAGTACATTCAAATTCTAGTCTACAAGCCATTAATGTCTTGTTACCTACTGGATCGATAATGATGCAGCCTGCACCATCTCCTTCTTTAGACTTAGAACCGTCAAAATATAGAGACCAAATTTGATTTCCATAAAGCACATGGGACTGTTGTATAGAAGTTGTTGGTTGCATATATGCTACGATCTCAGACTGTTGTTCTGGATTGATGATAGGTGAAGCCTCGACCATGAAATTTCCAAAGAAGGTGTCCATCCCTTGGACTTCGGGTGAATCAACAGAAGGTGTATATGGTTCATTGGGATCGTTCAAATCTGTGACCATGAAATTAAGGTAGCGCTCACGATTCACCCTGATCTTATTAGGCTTATCGTTCTCTGGGAGCCATAAGTGAGACCAGTCTGTCGTGAAGTAACCATGTAGCTGCTCCGACCAGTCCCTGCTTAAAAACAGACCATACACTTCTGGAATATCCACAACAATTATATCAATAACCTGATGAACCTTTGGGTTAGATGATAATCTAATCAATACATTTTTTAGTTCGCCTATAACTTTAACATTGGTTCGATCAAGCTGTATGATTTTGAAAGTATATGGTTCCACTTCAGTGTTAATCTTTTGGCAGACAGACCAAGGCATCACATTGGATGACGCTCCTGAGTCCACCATACAATTATGCACGTTTCTGTTGAAAATTTCAAAAGTTAACAAGAAAGGAGGTACATGTTCAACATTGCGGAGTCTGATGGCTAGCATAAACTTTTTTATGTGATCTTCAGCAATCTGTTTGGAGTCAGGATCAAACTTGGGAAGCCATTTATCCGGGCATTTAGGTAAAGGGTGATGAGCTCCAGGTACAGCTACATCATCTTGATCAAGCCAGGGTCTAGCAGGGTTGTTCTAATTTTCCATTGGGGTAGTGGGTGTGGAAGGCGGATAAGGTGAATTGCCTTCGTCTGACGAGGAGTCTCCTCCATAAGAGGAAGGATATGAGGGAGGTGGTGAGGGGGGTATCCCAGATCCTCCTGTAGTAGGATTTAAGATTGGATCTGTGGGATTCACAGCGAAGTTAGTGTCACCTAATTGTTCTCTGATATCAGAGAAATCCAAAGGTTGACCCAACGGATGGTTTGGTTGCCTAAGACGAGCTAAGGTACTATGTGTTTTAATAAGAGATTGACGGACAATCTCTTGTATGTCACCACCTGTAGGATTAGGGGTTGCTGGCTCAACTATGATCTGTGGATCGTCGGTTGAAGTAGTTGTTGTTTGAAGGGGAATATTATAATGTGAACGACTTCTAGTCACTATAGTTGAGCAATTAGGGGGGGGGAGGATTCTCGCGACCACCTCGTGCCATTAATTAACTTCAGGCCCTCCTTCTAGCGCCATTTGTTGACGGGCGAAATTGATCGTCCGTCAACTGAGAGAGTGGAACCGATTCGGGGTTGTCTAATAACCCAAGCCATTTGGAATGAACCACCCTGACAGGTTTAGCGGCTTCGTTAGCCGATCTAAGGTCCTAAGAAAACAAAAGAAAACTAATCTAAACTAACTAATCTAACTGAAAATAAATAAAACAAACTAAACTAATTAACAATGAAACTAACTAATAAAACAATCTTAAACTAATCTAACTATTCTACAATCTACNCGATCTAAGGTCCTAAGAAAACAAAAGAAAACTAATCTAAACTAACTAATCTAACTGAAAATAAATAAAACAAACTAAACTAATTAACAATGAAACTAACTAATAAAACAATCTTAAACTAATCTAACTATTCTACAATCTACTAATTACTACTATACTAACTACTATCTGTAATATAACTCATTCACAAAATGTACAATATTGACAATTTACAGATTTAATTAAAACCTGAAAAAACTCATTAATATTCTGCCCTAAGACAGAGGAAGGTATTTTTGATTTTTATAATTTTATGAACAGAAATAAAACAGAAAACCAGCTAAACTAAATCGCTAATCTAAACTACAAATATGTCTAATCAAATTAACGAAAAACAATCGCAAACTAACCTGGATAAACGCTCCAGATTTTCCTTGTGTATGATGACTATGCTAGAAGATCGGAGGAAGGAAACTCGCACCGAATAATCTAGAAGCTTCTCGTAAATGATAGCTGCAATGCTCTTTGAGTTTGTTTACAGGACAAACAAGACATAAAAATCATAACAATTATATGATTTATAAATCTCAACAATTAGGTAAACCTGTTATGCAAAGACTTATACAGAATAATCCAATTAATGAAGAAGAGAAATATGTCATTCATAAACTGAATCAAGTAATTGCTATGTTTTTAAATAATGGAAGAAATCAAATATGGATCATATTAATTAATTCATATCATTTGCAAAGGACTAAGATAGCTAAAGTAGTCATTAATCAAATGCAAATTGATAACATAAACATGAAACAAAAGATTGATATTATGAAAGCTAAAGCTGTAGCAGAACATCAATTTCTGTCTCAGTCTGTATTAGATATCAATTATCCTGGTTCTCCCACAAGCAAGGATGATCCTTATTAAAAAAATAATAAGTATTTATAAGTTTTTCCATAGGGTAAAACCTCCCTGTGGAAGTTATGACACTGTTTACATAAATCTGGGAAGATATTCCCAATTTTAACTAAACTAAGTAACTACAATTAAAACACCCAAATATCTCTTGAACTGTCCAACATGTCCCATGCAATTCAAATTTACCTAAAACAGGTCAGAAATAGACAAGTTAGAGAGATATTTTATTAATAAAACAATAAAAATCTAATTCTATAGACTAGCTACAGAATCATGCGATTCTATAGCTAGTCTAAATAAGATATAGAATCAGCATTGAGATTAATTCAAATATTTTTAAAGAATTAAATTTAATCATCATCCAAGAACTATTTGAAAACGAATCATTCAGTTTGAAATAATTATACCATTCGAGATCAAACAGGGTCCACATTATTCAACTGAATACAGAGATGGGAATACTCTGTTTCGATTATTATCATAAGTTGGGTGAATGAAACCATATGTAACAACACTGTAATTGTTTCTCAACAAATTGAATCCACCAGTTATAAAATCGTTTTGATACTGAATTGAAAACAAAACGAATCACAAATACTTCGTTATACTTGTCTTATCAAGAGGATAAATAATCGAATCGAACAGGATTATTTTCAAATCATGATAACTGTATAGCAAGCGATTTAGGCTGTGAACGAATTCAAACCATAACTGACTCATAACTGCCTACAAACAAAATCGTAACAGGATCAATCAAACAGAGTTTGTTATAGATATCGATCGTTTATCATTGCACAGTGAGCAAACAAGGTCGATTTTCCTTTACCAAAATCATTCCAATCAGACGAATTATAACCGGGTTTGACCAATTCATTTTATTTAAAATCAAATAGAGCATCAATTACAATCGAAATCCAACTCGTCAAATAATCTTTCCAAATCAATAAGTAGAAAATATTTTAACACAGTCATTACGAATCAAAATCGTTCCATGATTCGGGTGTGCATGCACATGCTAAAATGAGCATATTGTTTTTATAAAAACGGAGTCGTTCCAATTGAAACCAAATATAATTTCATTCTTCTTCATAGAATATTACATGAAACAACATATAACAACCAAATCGTTTACCAACCATAGCATATGGATCATAACGAAATCAAATCCAGACGAATCGTATTCTAAATTGAGCGTGAAAAACTTCCTGTTGGGAGTGGACACAAAATGAATCGAATTGAACATGAACCAACAATTTCGTTAACCCCATCAGGCAGATAACCAAATCAAATCCAAATGAATAACCAGTCAAATCCAATAAAAATCTATGAGCGAATCATACATCAGATCGAAATTCCTTCTATTTTTATCACAACGATACCATGTACAGGATGATCACCGAATGACAGAGGCATTTGGATGAGTGACTGAGCTATTTAAAAACTGAATTCAAATCATTATATCAACCTAGATTATTTACAAAACAAAAACGATGTCAAAACCATACCTGAATAGCGATGAGGTTGCTTGATTATGCCAGTTTGGAATTTACAACGGCCGTGGCTGATTCCATGTTTTTGAAAAGGATGGAGCCAGTTGTCTTTTTCTTTTTATCTGTTGCTTGGAGTTTGGCTTTTTGACTGGTTAGCACTGCAATTTGATCTTCTAGTGATTGAATCTTCGACTAGAGTATAGGAACATCAATGTAATATCGTTCTAACCATGAATTGCATTGGTCACAGGGTGACTGTGTGGGTTTAGAAAGAGCAGGCGAGGGTTTGGCTAAATGACAGAGGGTTTCATGAGACAATTTAATACATGGGTAGTCAGGGTCGTCGTTCTTTAGGCAGGGGGGAAGGTTAGATACAAAATCATATGGGGGTTCGGGACATAAACCCTGCGAGTAGGGGTACTCGTTGGCTAAAAAATGTTCAACATAAGAATCAGAATCCTCACTTAGGATGATAGGGTTGGACTCAGCAAAGGGTTTAGGCTTGTTCTTGGCCATGCATGAAATGAGCCGGGAATTCCTTTTCCCTTTGGAATTAGCAGTAAGGTTTGCCTTGGGATTTTTGCTCATAGGATTTTTAATAGCCTTTGCACTCTTAGTTATAGTGTCGGGTAAGTCAAAAGGAGGGTCGACTGAGGGTTTAGGTAGTAGGAGATGTAAGGGTATAGGCGGTTCAGCCTTGGTTTCAATTACCACAGGTTTATCAACTTGTACATGGTCTGTGTGCTCAAAGCCATTACGGGCGATGAAAGCCCTCCAATTATCACCATGCAAACTCAAATGATAAAAAACGATGAGCTTAATAAGCCCATGGTGGAAAAGGCTTATGTCAGCCTTCTGCCTCTTAAACCTTTTCGACATTTTATATAGGCTACGATGAAAGTAGAAAGGCATGTTTAAAGGTTACCCTATAAAAATCATCAGCAAATGCAGGTGGTAGAGGAACACAAGTCTGTATCGAGCTTCACAGGTCACGAACTGCTTGACTAGCATTAATAAGTCATGCCATCATGGTTTAAGCATAGATATGGGCATACCTCTGTCACAAGATGTGACTTTGCGCGATAGAAACAACAATTTCCATGGCACTTCTTCAACCTTGCAATTCTTAAACCAACGCTGTCCCGAGGCAGGTAACCCTGTAGCTAAGCTGATAAACTGTTCATCAATCTCTAACTGTATGTCGCCCAACTTGGCTCGACAACCATCGAAGGTTACGACAAACTGTCGTGCTACACAAAGGTTAAAACCCTCAAATCGTTGTATAAAGGGTAGCCACCCATTTTCTTCCTGGTCTCTGCGGGCATTGTCAAACATTAACAGGGCTTGGTTGCCATTGGGCTCAACTCGCACGACTAGTGCCATGGAGCCGAACGCATGGTAAGGGAAGGGTTTGTATCACCAACACACAGAGGAGTAGAGCTACCCGAGCTAACCGAAATGAACGAGCAAAAGGGATAAGCATAAATGCAAGCATGCAAAGGTGGTGGAGTCTGCCATGCAAAATATTCATTATCCAAGTACAACTGTCGATTTACATAGTTGTTCAATCCATAATAGTAATTCAACCATCGAGTCATGTGCCCAACTAATGAAATTAAATATGTATACCAATGCGTGCAAACATTATGCCATAGTGTTTAAACACCCGACTTATAACTCGAAACCAAAATCAACTATGCGCCAATGTATCAGTTCATATAATCAAAAGTTTAACCAAGGTGCCAAACGATATTCATATAGTCGACAAGCCAAAAGTTATGAAAAGATTAACATAGGGATTATATCAAAAGACATATATATATAAATTTAATCATAACCCCTATGCATTTTCATAGAACCAATGATCAGACAAGTCATATAAAGTGTAAATCCAAATGCTAAATGCCTTACAAACTCAATAAAACCAAGTCATACAATCAATCGAAGTATGAGAACCGATTAGAGGATCTTGCCGGTGTATAATGATCAATAAAAGGTAAGCGCAATAGGCATAATGACAAAAGAGATATTGACAGTTCAGATAATGATTGAAATACGACTTCGAAAGGAGAAGTTTTCATGCTTACAGTCGTGAAAACTTGATGAAGACAAATGTGCAAATGTCACAAAAAATGAAAATGTCGTTTATTTGAAAATTGCGACGAAAATTTTATGTTTGCAAGACATAGGTGTAGGTAGCTTATAGGATCATAAAAAAATGTGAATTGGCTGCCAACAACCCTATATTCATCTGATGTTCTTTCCCACATCAGCTCCATAGTTATACAATTTTAATCATCGTGGCCCACTGATTTTCAAAAGGTGTAGTATGAACTCTTTGGGACTGTCTGGTATTTCTACATCATCGTGCAGCGGTAAGGGTCATGACCCGGTTTCTTTCATATTTCAAACCATATCCTTCCCATTGGTAATGGGTTTGGCATACCTGCTGCCATATACTGCGTGAATGTTGGGCACTTTTTCTTGTGGTGTCCTTCCATCCTGCATGTGGTGCACGAAATGACTTCTCGTTTGTCTTTGTTCTTGTTCTAGTTCAGCTAAAACGTTGGATTCTTCAAATCCTCCTTCAGTTCTTTGATAACTGGGTGTATCTGCTGGTACTGATTCTCTTCCAATTGCAAGGCTTCCTGCAGAGCCTTTGTCTATGTCTGAAACTTATGTTGTCGTAAGGGATATTTTAAGTGTGGTAGTAGTGAGTTGACAAACATGTGTCGATGTTGCATATCGGTCATAAGGTATTTGAGCTTTCCCTTCAATCGCTTGAATCTCTGATCAATCTCCCATATATATTCTCATGGTTTCTGTCTGATTTTGATCATCTCATTCATGTATTGATCCTCTGAGCTCGACTTCTAGAACTCATTAATCAATAACTTATTAATGTCGGCTAGTGTCCTTGTCTTTCCTGGGGAACTGTTTGTGTCTAGACTCATGTACCAGTCTAGTGCACGATCTCTTAGCATAATTTCTAGCTACACGAGTTTGGTATCTTCATTAGTGATCTGTGTTGCTTCCCAGATCTTTGCACAAATGAACAAATGATTCCCAGGGTCTTATGCTTCTTCTCCCCAAAATTATGGTAATCAGAGAGTGGGATCTTGTCCTTCCATTCTGAATACTGAACTACTACCTCCTCCGTGCAGTGTAGATACTTGATTAGTGTTGCTTGAACTGGCTCCTCCAGTTGTTTCTCCTTGTGTAGATGTTCTTTCTGCCATCTGACTTCCTCCGAACTTCGGTTGTCTAAACGGTGGTGTTCTCTTTGGTGTATTAGTCGCACATGGGTTTATGGGTTCCACACTAACATTAATATGGATAGGATAGTTGCCTTCTCCTCTCAATCTTGAACCTCTCTTTTTCCTCTCATATGTTGCATGAAATATTTCCTCAATCTGCTCCATAGCCTGGAGATCCTTTACCTCTGCCTCATCACTAGCCAAGCCCTCCCTCATGGATACGACTCTCTTCTTGGTATTCAACTTATATTGGTAGGGTACTCCACTACACATCTTGCCTGATGATGCCAAGATCCACTTGATCTGGTTGTCATCCATCATGATCAGTTCTAAGGGTTCCTCCTCCTTCTCACCTTTATCTCTACTTCCTTCCATTTATCCCTTCTCTGTCAGTGCTTCCCCCCTTCCCCCCATGCACGTAGGGAAGTTTATTTGTCTGATTCCATTGTCATTACACCTTTGTTATATAAAATTATCTTAATAGAAGTATACAATGACTGAATGTACCTTCCTCGAGGTCCACATAGAAATTCTTGCTCTGCTACACTGTATGACTTCGCTGTGTCAACTACAAACTCTGTTATGAACCCTGCAATAGTATTGTCAAGCCAAAAGTCTACTGCCTAGGTGAATTTGTTGTTCACCTGTTGTAACTTCTCAATATGTACTGGAGTCCAATCGAGCTATCAAATCTGGTTCATTGTGTGGTTATCCTTCAACCTTACTATCCACTCATGTAGTAGATGTGGAAAATCATAGAAAAATACTTCGTGTAAATTAGTAAACACGTATTTGTCAAGATATTTTCAAGGTGTGATTCTAGGGTTTCTATTGTCTTTCTGTGCAAAATCTATCTCTTTGGTTCTCAACCAACCTTCGATTTCTTCTTTTGTGGGTTTCCACGGTCTCAACATTCCCTTCTAGTGGCTCATTGCTCTCTTATTTTCTTCATTCTCTTCTTGCTCAGTATATCTCACCTACTCAATCCTCTCTCGTTCCTACCAACATGACAACATAACCATTTGTTGGTTATTTCTTACTTATTCTTCTTTCTTGACCATCTGAGTTATTGACCCAGGGTTCATGTCTTTCAGGTTTCCAAAAAATCCTCTAAAACTATTGGCCCTCCTCGTGAACCAGAAGGAAACATAGTGCACAAAATGCACTGCGCAGTCTCACCCGAGATAGCTTTAAATGGGTGGTTGTAAGACTCACATATTTACAACCTAGGATTGATTATGAGATAAGGGTTTAGTATTCAAAGCCATATACTATAAACCATGATTGTTATCTTACTATTATTCGTGATTATGCACTGTCTTCACAGTTTATTCCCTTAACACGTCACCACATTTCATAAGACTATAATAACTCATTCATTAAGCACAACAATTAACCGCTGAAAGAAAGTAAAGACATACATGCATTCATCATATTACATAGGTATTACCATGGTTCACCACCTCCTGGGCTATGTCCACAAAGATTTGTCTCTTGGCTCTTCTATTATGGTAGTTCTTCATATCCAGCGCCATGAACTTACAATTCCCTTCAGATGGGTAAGATCTATATGAGGTGAACTAGATCACACCAGGATCCACATCCTACGATCTAATCCTTAGATATTCCTTTCTATCCTCTTTTCTAGATCAACAACTTACAAAATAGTTCATAACAATATTACATATCGCATCAACTCGTACATCTCTGGTATGAACAATATAAAGACAAACTAATCAAGAACCAACCTTATACAACAAAAATTGGAGCTCTCTATTATACCTACGTATATATATTTATATCTATCGAGATCTTCAGTCGTTTACAATGTATTACAAAAACCATAACCCTACCTATGTTAGGTCTTCCTCACATGCGCGTGTGCTGTTCTTCCTTCCAAGTGTCGCTTTCCTTGTGCACTCTTTCTTGCATGTGTGCATGTTGTGTTTCCCTCCAGTTGTTACTTCTGTTTCTGCATGCTTTCTTTCCCCAGAATCATCCTTCTTTCCACTTCGACGTACTGCCAATAGTTGGGAAGATAATAAGGGTTCTCAATGGAGTCCTTAAATCGATGGTTGAGAGGGATCTCGAAGGATCTGAGGATCGACGGTCTACGTCACTTTATAAATTCGACATTCAGGAGTTCGACATGTATCTTCTAGCTTCCTCTTCAGAGATCTGAATCTCTAAACCACGCCCAATCTGTTGCCACGGGATCTTAGCGTTCACGACCAGGATTTACTCTGGCTTGCAGAGCTTTGGGGAAACTTGTTGATCTGAAAATAGAAGGCTGACTTGTTATGCTATGCAATCACCCTCTACTTCATTAAAATAAACTTTACAGGACCTTGCTTCATGTGTTAAGTTCATGTATCTTCTTGTAAATGCTTATATGTGAGGATATGTTATTTTAAATGGTTATATATGTACTTTCAATAAATACACAACAACATAACTTGCAGAAAATAAACCATCAAACTCAGAACAATCACAACATGATAAAGGAGTTCACCCCCCTCTGGGCTACATCTCCTTGAGCCTCCATCAATGGACTTGGCTCTCTGGGATTAATTTGTCAAAAGTTATTTTACAAGATACTTCTCAACTCCAATGGAAAAACAGAATGTACCATTGAGATCATAACACATAAAAACCCCAAAAATGACTAATAGAACTCTAAAAACGGATCATGGCTCATCCGGGCATGACCTCTTCTACATGTGGCCATAAGCTTCACTGAGATTTTCTTTGAAAAAAACACCTGTAAAAGTTCTCAAAAGCCTATGAAACCTATCCCAATGTGTTCAGAGCATATCAATTAGCCAAAAATGATTATTCAATCACAGAAAACAAACATAGGCTCACCAAACCATGTCCTCCATCAATGAGGGCTTCAAACTCCCTGGAGCTTCCTGAAACTTCAATCATGAAAACCCTACATAATAAGACTTCAAATGGCCTTGAAAATAGTGCCAATGTATTCATCACATCCAAAAACCCCTAGCTGGGATTTTACGGCACCTCAATCGGCCAAAAGATGAGGAAGATAGGCCTCCTACCATTTTCCTCCTTCAAGCTTGTTGTCTCTGGTTCACCAAAATGCACCCTTGTGTGCTTGAACCAAGAACAAACACTTATTTAAGTGCAAAAACCTGGCACCGACGCGCAACTGCAAAAAAAATCAAACTGTTGAACCGTTAACGGATTTTTGGCCCCCAACCGCAAGCCGTTGGGCATATGAGCACCATACGACCAAGTCTCAACGCGCAAAAAGGCTCCATTGCCAAATGGCATGAGCACTTGACAAATGGCGAGTGCATAAGTTGACAAGTGTCCAGGCGAATATAGGTGCATGGTTGTGGTCGTTTGAAAACCGAACTCCCATGCATTTGATTTGGGTGCATGGTCATATAAATGGTGAGCCCAACCGGGGTCTGGGGCTAAGCCCCAGCCCGGACGCGCCCCAACTCATAACTCAATTAACTTTAAATAAATATAAAACCATTTATATAACAAGAAACAAATTGTGGCGCGTTGGCAATGTGGAGTTTGCAAAGGATTTGGTAAAGGGGGAGGTTCGGGGTTCAATCCCCACGGACTCCACAAACTTTTGAACAAACCATTAAACCAATAGCCAATAACGGGGTGCCACGTGGCAGCTCATGACTGGGCCACGTGGCACCATACCATTTGCCCAACAAATGCCACGTGTCACAATACTACTCATCCAACTGTCAGCCAATCCAAAACTGCCATGTCAACATCTACCACCTTAGCGTACGGACATGCCATGTCATCGTACAGACATGCCAAGTCAGCATCCGTACAGATTGTACGGACTGCACAGTCAACACTCATTTTTTTTTACTGTTTGACGATTTAGACAGATCGCGATATCTCTCGCTCCCGACGTCCGTTTGAGATGAAACGAATTGCCTTGGGTTCATGATGACGAGGGATACACTCTCGTTCGTTTTGAGGCAATTCCGAGAATGTTGATTTTTGAGCTAAAATTTGACCCATGGTCCAGATTTTGATCACACCTTCCCACTGAAAGGCTTTTGGACCCACAAAATCTTATCTGTCTGCTTTCAAGTTATATCAAAATCTTTTCAACAATCACCTGAATACTTTGACATGCCGTGCACTGTAACTGGCTATGTCCCTCAACCACTGTTCTCTAGTTGCTGCTGACCCACTGCTCTCTCTGTGCTTGGAAGAATGCCAACCTTCCCACTGAGAATCAAGTCCCTCTTTAGAACTCTTTGGCGTCAACAAAATCAACTCTCCAATGGCTGCAAAACTTTCCTGCGACATCTTGTCACAAGCCAAGAAAACCATCAATCTTGAAAATAAATTCAAACAAGATTGAAAAATGATGCCAACAAAAGTCTTTTGTTCTTCAAACAAACTGTCGCATCTTGTACTTCATCA